>VMDO01012111.1:0-63565 GCA_007922755.1 Pedetes capensis | reverse complement strand
CAGTCGTAAGGATTTTTGTTTTGTTGATGTTTAGTCGTAACCCATATTGAAGGCTATGATCTTTGATCTTCATCAGTAAATGTTTTAAATCCTCTTCATTTTCAGCAAGCAAAGTGGTGTCATCTGCATAACGCAGGTTGTTAATGAGTCTTCCTCCAATCTTGATGCCACGTTCTTCCTCATAAAGTCCTGCTTCTCCAATTATTTGCTCAGTGTATAAATTGAAGAGATAGGGTGAAAGTATACAGCCCTGACGCACACCTTTCTCAACTTTAAACCACTCAGTGTTTCCTTGTTCTGTTCGAACAACTGCCTTAAGACAAACTAATTTATAGTGAGGCATGCAACTTTTACAGAGCTACCAACTGAGCATCTTATGGTGAGCCTGTTTTCTTTGGAAAAGGAGTGGAAGATTTTTGAGATTGAGCACTGAAGGATATACAAAATGAACAAGAACATTCATCTTTTTCTAGAAGCGTAATCTTTGGTTGTGTCCTTGGATATGTTAGCTCAATGGTTCCCAAATCTGGCAAAACATCCTTAGCCAAGGGAGTTTTTAGAAAAATACAGATTCCAGATGCCTTAGGAATCTATTGTCAGAAACTTTTACAGGTGATTTGGAAGCACCAGCATTTTTGGAAATCACTGCGTGGCAATCACTGATTGCCACGAATGCAGGTTCCTGGGCTCTGTCCAAACCTGCTGAAGGAGAAGCTCTGGAGATGAGTCTTAGAATGTTCTAGGTACCTGGGAGTTATCCAGGCCTTTTCCTGAACATTTTGCGGGGAGACGGAACCAGGGATTTCCAGGTGTACCTCTTCTGGTCTTGGGGTAGCTCAGAGACATGCTGTAATACAGTGCCTAATTACATGGCAGGCTTAAGTTTCAAATGCTCTCCCCTCCTCTGCTTTAATACTTGAGTTAATTCCTTGTAATCAGGACTGGAGATACAAAGTTTAAAAGTTACTAGTCTTCATCTTTACTGACCCCCTGAACTGTCTCTGAGAGTGTCTGTCTGTCTGTGTAATTAGTTTTTCAAAATTTAGGGATAGATTGTTCTGGTGTGCTTTTTTTCCTTTTTTCTAGAAGAACAATTAGAGACCTCAGGTAATGAGTGTTGCTTGTTTTATCTTTGTGTGGTACGTCACTCTTACTCCATGAATTGATTGAGGTGAGTTTTGTGCTGACCCCATTAGATGACAACTACAAGCTTTCAGACAAAAAAGACAGACAAAACCCAAAGCGGACAAATATAAACTCCAGGGGGCCCAAGTCTTAGAAGTTGATTATTTCTGAACAAGTAGTGCTGTGCATGATAACCAAAGCCTCCTTTTTTCCTTTAGGCTAGTATAATAAAATAACTTTTATTTGTGGATTCTTAGCTTCCTGAGAACTTTAAAGCTAGTTTCGATCCTTGTTTATTCTGTCAGAACACTGTGATTTTGAAATGTTACATTACTGGCATAAGATTCTCCTTTCCTTTTTAAACAAATGCAATCTTAACTCCTCAGGATGGAAAAAGATAAATGGTATTTGATTAGTTTAATAGGTACCTGCAAATTTAATAGCATTTATTTGCTGAGATGAAGTCAGTCACAATGCACACAGACTGTTTTGATGAATGTTAATTTGAAAATATGGTTCTGTATGTCATTTATAGTCTTTAAGTCAGCCTGTTATGTGTCCATAGTATCAAGGGATCAAGAATTCTGAGACAAGTAGTTGAAAACAGCAGGATGGTTGGACCAGTGGGTGGGTGGTAACTTAATAAACACCTCACTCTGCAGCTTCTCTGTGCTATTTAATCAGAAAGATGGCAGCAGGCTGAGTGTGTTCCCAGGTCTGTAGGAAACATGACTTGGCTGCCCAGGGATAAAGGACTTGGTATTCATTTGTGTGTTTGCTGGAATACAATGCATTTAAATTTATTTTTAGATTTTAATGGATAAATTTGTGTAAAATGAAATTTGTACCAAGTTTGTGGAACTTTTGATGCAAGTTTGAAGTATCTCTAACAGATAAAAGGTACCAGAGAAAAAGCTGTTACAAAAGACCTCTTTAAAGTGTAAAAAAATAAAGATGTCACATTGAAGACGAAGGTGGACCTGACTCAATGCCATGGTATTTTCAGTCACATCATATGGTTGGGGAAGCTGGATGTTGAATTAGGAAGACAGGAGAATTCATGCTTTTAAATTATGGTGCTGGAGACTGTTGAATATACCATAGACTGCCTAAAGAACGAACTGATACATCCTAGAAGAAGTATAATCAGAATGCTCCTTGGAAGCAAGGATGGCTAGACTGCGTCTTATGTATTTGGTACATGTAGTCAGAAGGGACCAATCCCTGGAGAAGGACATCATATTTGCGAGAGAGTGTGGCAGGTGAATTAAAAAAAGGAAAACCCTCCACTAGATAGATTGAAACAGTGTCTGCAACAATGGGCTTAAATATAAATAATATTGTCTGCCTGGCACAGAACTGGGGAGTATTTCTTTCTGTTATACATAGGATCGCCGAGTGAGTCCCAACTTGATAGCACCTAACAACAATAATCAATATATCTTTGTTGTTGTTGTTGTTGTTAGGTGCCATCGAGTCGGTATCTGACTCATAGCGACCCTCATGGGGTTTTCAATGGCTTGACTGTTTTCGGGATTGCCTTGGGAATGGATTGCCAGGTCCTTCTCCCATCAATATATCTTTAGGCCTCATTATTTTTCATTGTACCCTTTTCTTTTCCAAAGTTCATGGTTAGTCAGTCATTTAAATTTTGATGTTACCATTGTAGAAGCTTTTTATGAAAATTGGGAAAAGGTTTTTAGATTTTTTTTAAATTTAAAATTTTTTTTCTTTTGTGGTACTTTATTTTTTTGTGGCTGAACTCAGGCCCTCACACATACTTTTTGAATGTTGTGTGTGCTCTACCACTGAGCTGCATTGCATCTCAGACCCTTTTTTATTTTATTTTTTTATCATGAGTTAGGGTTTTGCTAAGTTACACAGGCTGTCTCTGGCCTGGAATATGTGGTCGTCCTGCTTCCACCTCCCAAGTCGCTGGGACTACAGGTGTGCGCCTCTGCGCCCAGCTGGATTTATTCTTTTAAATTTGTTTTTGTTTGTTTGTTTGTTTTTTTGGTCACTTGAACAAGGTATTTTTGTAGAACAATATTTAGTGCCAATGTTGATTGATAGATGATTAGAGCATAGTGAAACTTTACTTTTTTTATAACTTAAGAAATCAAATACAGTTCTTTACCAATATCAGAGAGGGAAAACTTCCTGTATTTAGATTTAGTATCTGAGGACCTGCAACTTACACTAACAAATACCAATCAATTGAAGAGAAGGCACACACAATTTTTATTAATATTTTACATGCTCTGGAAGGCAAAGAGAAGAAGTGGAACTCAAAAAAGTAGTTGACTTGGGGGCTTATATAACACTTTAAAAAGAAAAGGTGCGAACTTTGAAGGATGATAAATTGTGGTAGTGGCTAACAAATACAAGGGGGAAGCAAGAGTTATTTTAGAAGATTTGTTTATACAGACTCATGTTGATATGGACTCTGTCTCTAGTGATGAGTCATTCCCTAACTGGTATAGGATGGGGAGACACCATTAAATGGGGGAATTTATACCCCACTTTTGGATAGAAAAGAGGAGGGGTTCCTTCTTACATCTGTTCATTCTCATTTGTCTTCAGCTTAAAAATAATACTTAATGCCATCATAGAATATTTTAGGATGGCATATGCTGGATTTTCCCTCAGATATGAAATTGAGGTATACCCACCCAATTTTTATAATGTAGTACAAAATCAATCTGTTTCTTTTGATGGTGGTTTTTATTCCCTTTCACTACTTTATTTATTTTGCTATCTTAGTAATAGCCTTTGTTTTTCTAAACTTTCTGTCTAAATTCTATATAGGGAAGGGCATTTTTAATTAGTACCTATTGAAACATTTGAATATTCCTGACCAAAATAGTTGATCATTGAAACCAAAGCTGTGCTTCAGAATATGCCAACTTCTTTCAAGTTAATTGACTTTTAGCTGAGTATACTGCTGCTGCTGAATTCTGAGAGCTGTGGAAACCCTCAGAGCATACCTTTCCAACTAAAAGGTCAACTTTAACAAATATTTTCTGGCATTTTACTTGTGAATGTCATTTGATTTGTTAGGGTCTGTTCAGGCACTTAATTAGTATGTTTTACTCCTTCCTATTTTTTTCTTTCTTTTCCTTTCCCCCTCCTCCTCATTCCTACCCCCCGCCCGCCGCCTCCTTCCCCTTTCCCCCTCTCATTCCCCTTCCCTTCCTGTTTTAATGTTTATGATACTTGGGAGTGGAACCCAGAGCGTTGCACATACTTTGCAAGTGTTCTGCCACTGGGCTGCACCCCCAGTTCCTTTTTTTCTTGAGACAGGGTTTTGCTAAATTACACAGGCTACCTCTGGCCTCCGAAGTCACTGGGATTACAGATGTACATCACTGTATTTTTCTTTATAAAGTTTTAGAATGTCTATGTTTGGATGTTGGGAGAAGGATCTGACAATCCACTCCCAAGGCAATCCCGAAACAGTCAGCCATTAAAAACCCTATGAGGGTCGCTATGAGTCGGATACTGACTCGACAACACCTAACAACAACAACAATATTTGGACACCATTGGAGGTCCCATTTATTGGGCATGGTATCTGTAATCAGTGTTTTTGTTTGTTTATTTTAAAGATAGGGTCTTATTTTGTAGTCCAGCCTGGTGTGGAACTATGTATCTCAGGTGCTGGTCTCAAACTTGCTGTCCTCCTGAGTGCTGGGATTACAGGTGTGTGACACTATGTCCAGCTTTGTAATCAGATACTTTTTGAGGGACGTTAAGTGGCAGGCTAGCATTGTTAGCTCTTCCAAGTATAGTGAGGAAACAGATTCTCAGTTAAAACTATCTCTTTTGGATCTACTTGCTCAGAGGTCTCCTAAACCATTCATCATCTTCATTTTTAGCTTATTAAGGGGTGATCATTCTACATCATTATAAATTAGAAGGAAGATTTCCACTTTGTACTTTATGCCTCCTTCAAGGAAAGAAAAATATAAGAGAGTGGCATTTAATTTAAGCTGTGTTTGTGTGTTCCTTATGTTCATGTGAAGTGGGTGTGGTAAGTGGTAATAAGATTTACCAGAACCCTCTGTATGCTAGGGTTCTTACTTAATTTGTGGGTCATATTATTACAACATGTCTATTCCCTGCTTTCTGATGGGAAAGTGGCCTCTGAGCATTAGTATTAGAGGTTCTAGCCTAGAAAGTTTTTGGGTTCATGTCCAGTGTGGCCTTTTCATTGTGGCTTTATATGAGCTATTTGCCCTGATGTTTAGTTTATTCCACATGTATGGAGCATGTAGGGTATTCTCTCTGTCTCTGCTGCTGCTTTTTTCCCCCTCCACTACTGGGAGTTGATCTCAGGGACTTGCACATGCTGAGCAAGCACTCTACCACTGAGCTGCACCTCCGGCCTCTTTTTCATTATTCTTTGAGATGGGGTCTTGCTAAGTTACACAGGCTGCCTCTGGCCTTGAACTTATAGTCCTCCTGCCTCAGCCTCCTGAGTCACTGGGATTACAGGCTTGTACCACGTTACCCTGCTTCTCCAATTCTCTTCTTATCAGTTAATATTTATAAAGTTGCATGATAGTTACAAGTACAGGCATCTGTTTTCCTTGAGTAAATCAAGTTTTGGATAAACATCTCCCAGTAAATGTATTGTTTTAGAATTCTGAGTTTCTTATCATGTGGAAAGAGTGCAAAGCTAATCTTGTGTCCTTTGCTTTCTAGGTGATTTGACCAACATAATTGGTTTTCTAGGGGTGGGGCAAAGCAGGAATAGGACGTAAAAGACAAGATTTGAGAGCCCAGAAAGATGATTGATGTTACACCAGCCTCTACAAACTAGGGCACTGTGTGTGGGGTTACTGCGCTATGTGGCATTATGTGCCTGCATTCAGAATGTATCTGCTTGACTTAAAATATGTAGCTATTCTCAGCTGGTTTTCTCTAGTAGATTATTACTGGCCTGGAAGTTCAGTAAGTTGTTAAATTTAGTCATGAGGTATTGGTTAGATAGAAACTAACTGTCTTGTGTTTGTACTTTCATTGACATCTTTAAGATGAATAACCCTTCAATATAAATTACAAATACTGTTAATAGCTGGGTGTGGTGGTGAATGCCTCTAATCTCAGCACTTGGTAGGCTGAAGCAGGGGAATCACAAGTTTGAGGCCAGCCTCACAAATACAGCGAGTAAATATTCTGAATCATCAGCTAAGATGTTCACCTAAAGAAATACAGAGAAAGTATGTGGTTGGATTTGAAGAAATTTAGTATTCTTGCAGTGTTAGCAAATCAGAGGACTTAGAAAAAAATGTTTTTTATTTTCCTTTCTCTTGAAATATTCATTGAAAACATTTAAAGCATTGCTTCATTTAGTCATCACAGATTTTACAGATTTCAGTTAATATGGAGGTGGGGGGGTAATTTCCATGAGGGCATGGTTAACTTAGCAGATGCAATTTTACATCTTGTTTTCCTTTTTTTGTTAAATCCTTATGCATATTGTGAATTAGAGTTTATTTTTAGCTCTTAATGAGTTCTTTTCTCATCATTGTACTTTTTGTTAGAACTCTGTTTTCTACATAGTGCTTTGATTTTGAAGGGAGAGTGTATATGGCTTACAAGTCCTGTATCTTTTTCCTACCTCTAACTCAACAAAAATTTGTGTTTCTTGGTGTGGAATGATAGACTTAATTATTTATTACTTTGTAGAGTAGACACAGTGATGCCCATAATCATTTATAACCTGTTTGACCTTGGGCTTTTTCCTGAGAAGGTCAAATCCTCTAAAAGTTTTAAGGAGCCAGGGGCAGTGGCAAATTTCTGCATTCTCAAGGACTCTGGAAGGTGAGGCCAGTTAGGACCACGAGTTCAAGGCCATATGCAGCCTGCCTGCAAAACTTAGTATGGCCCTGTCTCAAAATTTAAAATAGGTAAGCAAATAAATAAATGCCTGGAGGTGTGGAGCTCAGTGACAGACTACTTGCCTAGCATGTGGGCAGCCCTGGGTTCAATCCCCCAGCACTGGACCCCTCCCGCACACAAAAAAAAGTTTTAAGGGAGGCATGTTGTTGTTGTTAGGTGTCTTCAAGTCCGTCCCATTTATAGTGACCCTTGTAGGGTTTTCAATGGCTGATTGTTTCGGGGTTGCCTTGGGAATGGATTGCTGTGTCCTCCCATTTTTGCAGTGCTGGGAATTAAACTCGGGGTCTCAGAGACTGCAGAGTGGTGCTCTACCAACTGAGCTAAATCCCAGCCCCAAAGGGAGGCATAGATATTTATAAATAGATTTAGCAGAATTGTTGAGTTGTTTATAGTGTTACTGGAGCCTGAGGAAAAAGCTTTATTTTCTTACATTTTAATGATTTAAATCTAGTCTTAGGGAGTCACTCGTCATTAAATTAATGGCCTCCTAGGTACTGTCTTCTGGGTCCTTCTTCCTAACCCTGGTACTAGTCTATGAGAGCCTTTTCATACCACTAAAATGAATTGTAGTTTTCTCTTAGTCTACTTTAAAGGGTAGCTAAATAGAGGAGCTCCCTCAAATGATGTCTCAAGTCTTACCTGTAAGATTCTGAGTTTTCTTTTGTGTATCTAAGTACTAAGTTAATGCTCCTTAAACACAGTACCAAGTGTTTTGCCATGTACAGTGCAGACAGCAATTGCCTTCTTAAGCAAAATGATTTGGAATTTAATGTCTTTAAATCTCAAGATATTAAGCCCGGTTAATTGCTGGGCCTTTGTTTCAGGGATGAGTTCCTTCATTTACGTTATGTTGTTGTTGTTGTTAGGTGCCGTCGAGTCGGTATCCGACTCATAGCGATCCTCATAGGGTTTTCAATGGCTGACTGTTTCGGGATTGCCTTGGGAGTGGATTGCCAGGCCCTTCTCCCATTTTTGCGGTGCTGGGAATTGAACTCGGGACCTCAGAGACTGCAGCGCAGTGCTTTACCCACTGAGCTAAATCCCAGCCAGCCATTTATGTTATAGTAAGATTAAAACACAGAATTGACAGTACTGATCTGTTACTGTGTTTTATATCAACACACTTTTTTTTTAAGTACTGGAAATCAGGAGCTTTGGCCAAGAGGCATAATGTTCACTGTATTATATCCTTATTTCCAGGTTTTAGAAGATTCAAAGCTGGGCCTGATGTACTTTTTAAAACCAGATATGAAATCTCTGGGATTTACTTTCGTCCTGTATTTGAGATTTTAGCTCTTCGAATGCTTGTGGAAAACAATATATTTGGACATAACGGTCAATATAATTATGTTTAATATTCATTCCTGGCCTCCAGAGTTGGATAATATCTTCTAAAGAGTCCTTCCCCTCCTTGGTCGTGGGGTGCAATATTACCATGGATTTAAGTTAGTGCATATAACTCTTCGGTAGTTTTGGGTAGATAACAGTAGGCAGCAGAAAATGAGGAATGAGTCTTAACTACTCTGGGTTCTAATGAAAGCAGGTGTCAGGCCAAGTTCTGCTACACATATAGACATTTAGTGAGCAGGCTCAAAGTTATTCATGTAACTGTTTTTCAGCTTGGTAAAGTCCCAGTTCTCTGTTCTTTGAATGTAATTTATATAAAATGTTCACTTAATGCTGACACAACCCAAAAATGAGATTCTGTATCTTCTCTTTGCATCATGCAAAGAGAAAATCACTTTAAATAAAAGCTAAAACTCAGTTCCACCTAATATTTTTAGTGTTTCTATCCATGATGATAGGACCGTCGTGGATTAAGGCACCTTAGATTCTGGTACTCTGTTTATAGAGTGTAAGGGAGTACCTCTAATTTAGTTCATCTACATATCTTGAGTACCTTTAGCCTTACCACTAAGACCCCATTTCTAACATTGATTACACTAATTAGCAAATTACTAGCTTACAGAACAAAAACTCACTTTGATATTCATTATGAAAATTAGCAGAGAATTGTTTGTTGATTTAAATGTGACTAGTAGATAGGGTGGGGCTGGGATTTAGCTCAGTTGGTAGAGCACTGTGCTGCAGTCTCTGAGGTCCTGAGTTCAATTCCCAGCACCGCAAAAATGGGAGAAGGACGTGGCAATCCACTGTCAAGGCAATCCCGGAACAGTCTGCCATTGAAAACCCTGTGAGGGTCACTATGAGTCGGATACCACCAACTCAACGGCACCTAACAACAACAGTAGATAGGCTTATACTAGTTATTTTTGGATTTTAGCCCTTGCTTTGTATGAGTTAACTAATCCTGGAACTGTGCATTAATGATAGGACATTAGATAACCAGCCCTAGAATTAAGGCTTATATACTGCTGATGCACACATAACATTATAGTAATTCATAACAAAATTTAAAATTTTTTATTGTAATAAAATATACATAACAAAATTATCATTTTAACCATCGTAAGCTTATAGTGGCACTAAGATTATTTACAGTGCTGTACAACTGTTGTGGGAAGATTGTGGGAAGTTCTTGCTAAGAATTTAACAAAGAACAGTGGTAAAGTAAAAGTCAGGAGTCAGTTTGTAAAGTAGAAAGAGGAGTGATTTTATTAAGAGAATTGGGAAAGGAGATTTTGTAACATCACAGACCTGGCTTCTCAAGAGTGAGTCAGTGGCTGAGGTGGATTTTTTTTTCCCCCCCGATTGGTTTCTTGTTCATCTGGGAGTCTGGATAACTTTATGGTGGAGCTAGTATAAAATCAATTTGGTTGGATTTCCTTGCTGAGATATCCATACAGTGTGAGCTTCTCCATGATTTGGTCTTGTGATTCTTTTGCAGATATTCCTCCTGACTAATGATAGACGTACTGGAATTTGCTCTTTGTGGTTTTGTCCCTTAGGCGCACATTCTTCCCAGCTGCTCATGCTTTTGTTGTTGTTGTTGTTAGGTGCCTTCAAAGTCTGTACGACCGGTAGTGACCCTATGTACAATAGAACAAAACACTCCCCGACACCGTGCCAGGCATGTAGTCTTTTTTATGTTTAAGCCCATTGTTGCAGCCACTGCTTATGCCCTGCTGCTACCTAATACAACCATCACTATTATCCATTTCAAGAACTTTTTCATCATCTCAAACAGAAATCTTGTGCCTGCTAAACAATAATATCCTATGTCTTCTATCCCAGTCCCAGGTAACCTTTCTACTTTCTATTTCTATGAATTTACCTATTTAAGATAACTCTTATAAATAAACTCATACAATATTTGTCATATTAAATTTTTTGAAAGTACATTTATAATGATCATTTTAGGAGATATTATTTTTCCCTTAGGCCATAGAATCTTCTGTGTATTTTATTTCCCTTCATCTCCATATGGTTTTAGGAATGAAGCTATCCTCCTAAAGTAAATAGCTTGTTTTCAAACGTAGGTCTTGCCACTTTACCCACAAAAGAAATACCCAGATAAAATGCTGAGTTTGCACATTTTACAGATTATCGATTACTTGGAGGCACTCCCTAATGTCCCTTTGTGGTACTTCAGCCTGCCTTTGTTGTTGTTAGGTGCATCAAATCAAGCCTGACTCATAGTCACCCTCATAAAGTTTTGGCTGATTGTTTTGAGATTGCTTCAGGAGTGGATTGCCACATTTTTGTGGTGATGGGGATCTAACCCCAGTCCTCAGAAAGTATGGAGCAGCAAGCATTCTACCAACTCAGATAAACCCTAGCCCTCAGCTTGACTTAGGTTTGCTTTATTCTTTTGGAAGGTGCCTCTTGTTTCTGTCACTCAACATCTATTAGCAGACCACCTGGAAGAAGAAGCAATGGCATGCATAGTAGATTCAGAAAGAAGAGCCCAAGTAATTTTGCTCCCCAGAAGTCTCTTCTGCCTTTGTTCTTTTTCTGCTTGCTATTCTTCCAGAGAGGGGCTGGGATTTAGCTCAGTTGGTAGAGCACTGCGCTGCAGTCTCTGAGGTCCTGAGTTCAATTCCCAGCACCGCAAAAATGGGAGAAGGACCTGGCAATCCACTCCCAAGGCAATCCCGAAACAGCCATTGAAAACCCTATGAAGGTCGCTATGAGTCAGATACTGACTCGATGGCACCTAACAACAACATTTTCCTAGAAGGCTGGTGTTTGGCTCAGTGTGTAGAGTGCTCCTCTGCATGCTCTGAGGCCCTGGGTTCAATCCTTGGCACCACAAAAATGAGAGAAGGACTTGGCAGCCCACTCCTGAAACAATCACTAAACAATCAACCATGGAAAACTCTATGCATTGCCAGCTGTGGTGGTGGCACATGCCTGTAATCCCAGTGACTCCGGAGGCAGAGGCAGGAAGATCGCAAGTTTGAGACCAGAGGCAGTCTGTGTAATTTAGTGAGACCCTGTCTTAAAAAGTCAAAAAAATGGCTGGGGGTGCAGCTCAGTGGCACAGCACTTGCAAAGCACGCAAGCACAAGGCACAGGGTTCAACCCCCACGACTGAAAAAAAAAAGAAAAGAAAAGAAAAGAAAGAACTCTATGCATAGCAGAGATGCAGTGACATAGTGTGGGCCGTGGCACAGTGTCAGGGGTGTTTCCTTTGGTTGTACATAAGGTCCCTATGAGTTGGACCCAACTTTATGGCACCTAACAACAAGAACAACCACCACCACCACCTCCTAGACTTAGAGCCTCCAGGAATGAACATCTGTATGGTACCTTGAGACCCTACATCCCCAGATTGCCTTCTGTTCACCTCATCTGGTCCTTTGCTGAGAACCTGATGAAAATTCTGGTCCAAAGCCATTCTTCAACAGAAGGAGCCAAAGAGGGAAAATGATGAAAGTCTTTTCTATAGTTTTAGTTTTTCCTTTCATTTTTTCTCTCCCTTCTTTGGTATTGCTTCTACCCACCCCTCAAAAACACAACACAACACACACACACACACACACACACACACACACACACACACACACACACATTCCTCCCTATTAAAATAGCAATCAACCAACCAGTAAAACAGACTCTCAGGGTAGAGTCATGCCTCTTTTTTAGACCACAGGAACAATTACTATAATTAAAGAAGAATAAAATAAGCAACTTTGGGAGGCAGATGCTGATATATGTTGAGTTTAGAGACAGGTGGCCTATGGCCTGTTTCTCCCTTCACATCATTTCAGATTGTATTGCTGAGTAGAGCAGTCTTTCCTTTAAATTTCGGGTCTTATATTTTGGCCTCCTGCCTTCTCTCTCAGCATCAGCCAAGTGCCTGCTGGCTGCAGGAACATCATTCCACTCTTGTGACTATTTATTTTCAAACGTTGGCTATTGACAGCTGAAAAGTAGTTGCATGTGTTAGAGCTTAACAGAAAATCTTCCCTGGGTTTTATGAATTTAAAATAATAAAAATGGCAACACTCATCATAGTTAAGGTCTTTTCAAAAATAACTATTTTTTTTGATGCTGGGGATTGAACCAAGGTCCTTGCACATGCTAGGTACATGTGCTACCACTGAGCTGTACTCCTAGCTTCATGGTTAAGGTCTTAATTCAAGCTCCATATACACTTTTCTTCTTCCCACTGCTTTCTTTGCACCTGTATCTGTGGGGAGCTTCCAGAGGCCTCCTGTTGGGATGACGAAGCTCTCCAACCTTTGAAACTGTAAAGTTCTCTTTGATCAGTAGTGTATATGACTGAGGCTTAACGTATTGTTTGACAACCTGTGTCTAAGACTTTTGGATGTGCTAGAGAACATCAACTAGTGTTGTGTTTGTGATTTCTAGTGGTGACTATTAAAGAGAGCCTATGTCATGAAGTGCTCTGATAATGTAACTTCCTATGGGGGCACCTCATGGTTGGGGTGAGGTAGAGGGGGAGAGAATTGGTCATATTATGAAAAGGGTATGCAGAATGTTCTAAAGTGGTGTTTGCTTTGGTTTTGAGCTCAGATGTAAAAGCAGAATAGTGCTGCTGCTTCTGTTCACAAAATCAAGTGCTGGCTATTCCACTTGATAGTATTTGATATAATATTTATTTGAACAGAAATGGGGTAGTGTTTTTAATTTTATTATGACCATTCTATATGTCAATTCCCTTTCCTGGTATATAGTTGGTGAGAGGATGATTCCAGAAGCCAGTGGGCAGTTCCTCCCTATCCCTGAGGTAGTAGAGGCAAGGAGCCAGTAAAGGACTCAGAGTCCATTAGGCATTTTCCCCCAGGACGTAGGCTTTTGAGGAAGAGATAGTGAAGGAGACCTCATGGTCTGTTTTGAGGTAATGATTTTATTTCCTACTTTTTAACTCTGTGGAGCCTGGCTTATAGTTCTTCTTGCTCCTGAAAGCCTTCTGTGTCTCTTCCAGTAAATTTGTTTCAGCTAGTTAGCAGGAATCCATTTGTATTACTTGTAATTTAGACTGTAATGAAATAATTTTTGTGTAATTTATATTTCTGTCTTTCTGTTGGAATTTACTTTTTAGCACATCCAAAAGGAAGCTAATTAATTTTTGGATGATCTCTCCTTGACCTTTATGAGAATAACTTTTGTAATTGCTTACCAGTCCTTGTTCCCAGCGACTCCTGAGGCTGAGGCAGAAGGGTTGTGTGCTCTAGGACAGAGGCAGCATTTGCTACTTACTTAGCAAGACCTTTCAAAATAAGAATGGGACTGGGGTGTGACCCAGTGGTAGAGCACTTGCCTAGCATATGGGAAGCCCTGGACTAAACCCCCTGTACTGGAGGGGGGGGGGGGGGGTGGGGGGGGGAGTCTCTGTTTTGTACTTGTTATAGCTTTTGGTAAAGGAATTGGTCTCTGTTTTAAAAAGTGTGTGTGCATGTGTATTTTATAAACAAGTTTGCCTGTTGATGTCTTTCAAACAACTCACCCTTATTTAATTGTATCAGCTTAAAGGAGGTGAATGGGATATCTTTTCAGGTAGCTTTAAGAGAGAATATGATGGTAGTTGGGGCAGAGGGAGAACCAGGCTAGGATAATGCCAGACTTAGAAGATAATACAGAAAATCTTTGCAGGAAACCTTAATTAGGCAATAGATTCTGCATTCAAGAAACAAATGTCTTCCGGGAGTTGTAAGAATGGGCCTTTAGCTCCTGATCATTTGATTTGTTAAAGGAATGTGCTTCACCTTTTTTCTTTTTTTTTTTTCAATTTTGGAGGATTGAACTCAAGGCCTTGCACACACTAGGCAAGAATTCTACCTCTGAGCCGCCTTTTTCTATTTTCTATGTTGAGGCAAGATCTCACTAAATTGCACAGGCTGCCTTTCACCTTGAACCTGCAATTCTTCTGCTTAGCCTCCTGAGTCACTCTGATTACAGGCACGTACTACAGTGTGTGCCTGCAGCCATAGCACTGTGGCATCCAGTCCCATCAGAGCTCTGAAGCTAAGCAGGGTCCTTCTTGCTTAGTACTTGGATATAAGACTGCCTGGGAACACCAGGTGCTGTAGGCTTGGGAGAAGGACCCAGCAACCCTTTCCCCCCAAAATAACTAGCCATTGAAAACCCTATGACTAGCAGAGAAGCAGTAGCAATACTGTTTCACCTGTTGGATGTAGGGTCGCTATAAGTTAGACACCTACCTGGTAGCACCTACCACCACCACCACCACAGTGTCTGCTTTTTCTTTTTTTAAATGCTACATAAAAGTGACAGACAAGTTAGCTTTGTTAGGGAGTAATAGGATTAAGGGTCTTGGGGTAGCAATTAACACTGGGAAGTGATTATGTTTTAGTGGTGAAATTTCAAATTTGACTATGGATAATCATTTGGTAAATTTTGGTAACTAAGAAAATTAAACTTTTAGTTTTTTGTTCCTTGATATTCAGTTGAAAGCCTCAAGAATTGATAGTAACAGAAAAAATAATGGGTTAATTTCCATGTTGTAAGAGTGGAAGGAGTAACAATATGATTGTTAAATATTATGGAATAGTTAATTGAATCTGACATGTGTAAAGTGTACATTTTCATATTTGGGACACTTAAACATATATTCCTCTCTGTTCAGAAGAATTCTATTGCCAGGCGTGATGGTGCACACCTGTGATCCCAGCACTCGGGGTGCTGAGGCAGGAGGATTGCAAGTTTGAGGCCAGCTTGGGCTACATAGAAGACACTGTCAAAAAGTAAAAATAGATTGACTGCTGTTGAGAGGCCATCAATCTTTATCTGAATGTTACTTAATTTCAGAGAGAACTGACATCTTTTAATAAATATATAATTCATAAGTATAGATGTAAGAGAGAGATTTTAAATAAGTTCTGCTTCCTTCAGTGTTAGTAATTCTTTGGGTGGTTGTAATTTTGAGGGGGATATAGGATAAAAAACCCCAGTATAGTACAGTGGGCTTTTGTGTTAAGATCTATTTCAGTGTATATATATTTTCTTTCTAGAAAAATAACTTGCTGGAGGAAAATATATTTAGTAGTCTAAATATAAATGGAATACCTAAGAAATATCCTTGTCAATTAGAGGACCTTTATAGGTTGTATTATATTTGGGTGGGCTAGGGTTTAGCTCAGTTGGTAGAGTGCTTACTGTCCACTTTCTGAGGCCTTGGGTTTGATCCCCAGCACTGCAAAAATGGGAGAAGGACCAGGAAGCCCACTCCCAAAACAATCCCGAAACAATCAGCCATTGAAAACCCTACGAATAGCAGAGAACTGACATAGTGCTGGGCATGGCACAGTGTCGGAGAGTATTTTGTTCTGTTATACATAGGGTCATAGGAGTCAGGCTTGACATGATGGCACCTAACAACAACAACATATTTGGGAATAGGGCTTGACTACTAAATATCTGGCAGCAAACATACGATATTTAAAATTTCCCCCTAATACAGGAGATCAGTTTATAATATATAGTTGCTTTCTTGCTCCTTTATAGATAGTGATAAAGAAATTGTCAGCAACAAAATAGGAAAACTCTTTGACACTAAAGGCTTTTGAATTAGGGATGAGCTGAAAGATCAGTATTTAGTGAAAACTTAATTTCTTTGAGTGGTGTACTTGTAATTGAATATCTAACATTTTGTATAGCATTCTACAGTGTAGGAAACTCTTTAATAAGACTAACACATAAGCCAGAATTTATTTGTGAAACTTACTTGACAACGGTAAGGCAGATGGTGGAATCATAGGGGTGAGTATTAGAGAGCATCTTTAGTCCAGCCTTTTCCTACAAATGAGATATCTTAATGGATCTAGGTCTCAAGGTCATAAGGTTATTTAGCAGGAAGCGTTAAACTCCTAGCTCTCTTTTCTTTAGGGGATGGTTTGTGGTAACAGGATAGATTGTTCTGATCCACTTGTCTTTGGTCCAATTGGAAATGTGTTTGCAGAGTTGCTACGTAATTGGTCCAAATAGCTAAGACACTCTGTATATAGAGTATCATGTCCCGTATCAGATGATCCTTAATTTTTTTTTTTTTTTTCCCGGTACTGGGGGTTGAACCCAGGGCCTCGCACCTGCATGCTTTGCAAGTGTTGGACCACTGAGCTGCACCTCAGCCCATTTTTTTTACTTTTTGAGACAGGGTCTCGCTAAGTTACGCAGACTGCCTCTGGTCCCGAACTTGCGATCCTCCCGCCTCCGCCTCCTGAGCCGCTGGGATTACAGGCGTGCGCCACCACGCCCGGCCAGATGATCCTTAATATTGTTTAATCTGGTGCCATAGAAACATAGTGCCTCCTTCAAGAGAATAAATAACTTCAGTAACAACAGATGAAATAAAGTGCAATATTTTGTATCTTAAGATAAATTAAAGTTGAAGTATTTGTGAATAAGACCCTCATTGCTCTTTATTCTGTCTTAGGTTCGTGGGTATACTTGAGATAAAGTGGTGGTGGTGGTGGTTGTTAGGTGCTGTCAAGTCAAATGGTAGTATGTTAAAAAGATTAAAACGTTCATATTTTTCTTGTTTCTTGGGAAAGATGTGTCCAGAATTAGCAGCAATGGTTGGGTTCACTAAATTCTGGATATAGATTTAAGTATTTCATTGTTAATATGTGACGAAAGACAAGCCTCTGTGCTTCTCTAGTTTGTTGTGATGGTACATTTACTACAATGCTGTTGCAGACAGTCATATGTTATTTCTGTGTGCTACAGTCATCGTCTAGGCAAAGTCTTTTCTGAACACTTGTTTCTTAAAGTATCTATATGAGTTTTAGATTTGGAAGATTACAGCAGCTAATCTTTACAACTTTTAAATGAGATAATTTGGGAAAAATGCTTATGTGTGATGAATGTGGCAGGTGAAGGAGCTATACCAATTTTATGTTTTTGTTTAGAAGCTATCTGTTAATTGGTAGGCAAATTGCCCTGTGGTCTCAGGGTGGTTTGCTGTAACATAAGCTGTCCCTTAGCAAAAGCAAAATGGATATTTATTCTGTCAGGGTAGCTCTGACTAAATTTGTAGCCATGAATCCCCTACTGACCTCACAGCCTTTATAACTTCTATATGTACTGCTCAGCTTCCCCGGTAGATTGTGATCCATTGGGATTCTTTTCCTTTCGCTGCTTCCAAGAGAACTTTCTTGAGGTCCTTGAAGCTGTGTCTGCAGTATTTAAATAGGTTTCCTTTATACTCAGCATTTATACCCCAACCCGCCCAAACACAATTGATCTGTTTAAGGATTTCTTCTAGGTATAAAAGTTAGGCTTTTGTGTGATGATTTTAAATTTAGAGGGAGGGAAAAATATGTTCTTCATACCCTCTTGAAAATGTAACTGCCTTTCTTCATTAAATAGAAACTAAACAAAATGTCCTGTACAAAGAGATAGAAAATCACATGTTATTTATACCTAAATCTTTGTGCTGAATGGGGACAATGGATGTCCTTTGGAAATTCATCTTTGCTAAAAATACCACTAATTTAATTCTATATGCACTTGCTTCCAGGTGGAAGCCTTGTACATATTGCTTTGTGGTGGTCACTTTAAGGTGAAATGGTGTTTTTACTTTATTGAAATTTTTCTGATTGTGTGATGCTATCCACTGTTCCCTTTGTAATGATCCAGCCTCCTTCCTTTTTTCACTCTTTTTTAATTTCGTGTGTAAATACATTTAAAAGTCAGGTATAATCTTGCGATTCCTGCGCACATGTCAAAATTAGGTTTATCATTTACAGTAGTTTCTACCCACTTCTAGTAGTTATTAACACTTTCTAAGTGTATTCATAAAAATAGTGGCCTAACTGGAGTGGAAAACATTCAGGTCTGTATATTTTTATAGCTATCTAAAAGAGGCCTCAGAAAATCGTAAGCCTTCCGTAGAGTAGTAATCTTGGGTTTTGCCTTTTGGAGGCAGGGCTTATCCACACCTGTTAGATATATAATGAATGGGACCAATCTCAGCATGGCAAAAATGGGAGAAGGATGTGGCAGTCCACTTCTAAAGCTATCCATAAACAGTCAGCCTTTGAAAACTCTGAGTGTTGCTATGAGTCAGACCCGACTTGAAGGCACCTAAAAACAATAGTTGTAAGGCCTCTGGGTTAGTGTGGTGTATTAATCTGTGAGTATTCACCTATAGATCTAAGGGCTCCTTGCCCTCCTGTTATTCTTTACAAAGGTAAGAAGTCATCATGTTGAGGAGGTACAGATCCTTCTTGGGACATGGGGTTGCCTTAGATTTCTATTCTGGCCCTTATTCTGGAAGGGTCACTGAAGGAAAGGGTACCTAGTCCAGAAGCTCAACTTGAAGGGAAAAAGGAAGATTATGTTATTTGGGTCAGTTATGCTCATCATGGACCTTGAATAAATTTGGTAGTCTCACAGAATGATAGCATGAATAGGGGGCTTGGAGTAGATGTAGGATGGGGTTATCTGGATGAGGGGTTAGTCATTTAGGATTGGAGAAGATTTTAGGGATTTAGGATCTAGAAGATATTAAGGACTGGTGAATGAGGTTGTAGGTGTCTACCCTCTGTCCCCCACCCCTGTTTAGTTCCTCTTGATCCAGATCAGCATCTCCTCAGAGACTGACCCAGGCTATCAGAGTTGCTATGGCTAGGTCTCTGTATCTGCCTCTATCACTTTTTTTATCGTTCTTCATTACGTGGTACATCCTGCAGTGAGATCACTAGTAACCTTCCTGAGATGAGACCCTACTCTTAGGGTAGACGGTTAGTTTACTTATTACACAGACTACTACCTGCATGTCCCTTTGGCCTGACCACCTCCTGTATAATTCTTCACAAATTCCTTCTTCTCCAAGTACCTGTTTGTTTAATTTCTGCATCAAGAAAAGCCTGAATTTCATTTCCTCTCTCATAAAACATTCTTTTTCTTTTGCTTTCTTTCTTCTTTCTTTTTTTTTTTTTTTGTAGTGCTGGGGGTTGAACCCAGAGCCTTTCACTTGCATGCTTTGCAAGTGCTGGACCACTGACCTGCACCCTCAGCCCATTTTTTACTTTTTGAGACAGGGTCTCACTAAATTACACAGACTGCCCCTGGTCTTGAACTTGCGATTCTTCTGCATCTGCCTCCCAAATCTCTGGGATTATAGGCATGTGACAACATGCCTGGCTAAGACTTCTGTTTTTCAAGTTCATTGGTTAAGCATGACTCTCCAGTGATTAACCTTACTTGCTCCATGTTCATTTGGTATGTGCATGTCCTCTGTTTACCGTGGGACTATACATTTTTGAGCTTCTTAGAGGGCAGCAACCATGTGATTGATCCCACCTTCTTTTCTACAGCTAGGAAACCACACTATGTGTATGAAAGCATTTTAAGCATTCTTCTGAGGAGAGAAGTGTCTTGTGTGGGAGACAGTTTTTGGCAGTAGTAAGCATGTTTGGCTTTTGCCATAAGCATTGCTTTCTGAGTTTCTGGAAAAGGAGTATGTAAATCAAAACCCATTTAAAATGAATCATGTTATAATGCAGATATCTCTGTTTTGTAATGATGGATTTGTTTTGAGGGTTTAAGGAGTTTGTGCACCTGCAGTTTTTTTCCTGCTATTCCTTTGCAGTTTTTTTTTCTTTTCTTTTATACATGGTCTCAGATTAAGAAAGAACCATGAAGTTTCAGTCAGTTGATTATATGACAAAAGAAAAAAAAACCAAAATGCAGGTGTACTTGGAGATTATAACTATTCTGGTTGGAAAGTTGTGATCTGTGGATGCAAAGGACTCTGCCTCAAAGTAATTCTCAAGCATGACCAAAGGCAGTGAAGTGTGCACTGCAAAGACTGAATTTGGAAAGGTCAATCGTGGCTTCGAGACCTAACTGCCATTTACTATATAGCTATGTGCCTTTGAGCAAGTTAATTAGCATCTCTGAACTCCAGATTTCTATCTGTAAAGTGAGCAGAGAGCTCTGTTGTGAGAATTAAAAGTGCTGAATATATGTAATATAAAGATTCTGAGTTGCTTGGTGCTAACTAGCTTGATAGGAGAATAAGGCAGCAGTACTGTTTATTTAGAGGCAGCTGGATAGACGCTCTCATTGGGCATTGGGAATGGACTTTTCCTTACCTTTCCACATTGGTAGATTTGAGCTGGTGAAGCTTT
This sequence comes from Pedetes capensis, assembly GCA_007922755.1. NCBI lineage: Eukaryota > Metazoa > Chordata > Mammalia > Rodentia > Pedetidae > Pedetes > Pedetes capensis. Next base: position 43,007 of record VMDO01012111.1, on the reverse strand, counting down.
TAGTTTTTGGGCAAGAAATATATACATGTATATCTTTAAATTAGGTGTTCAAGAAAGAAATTTATCTCTAACAAGAATTTTTTAATCATGTGAACCTGGTGGGGTTTGGATAATCTAATATTTTTCATTTTTCAGGACAAAACAGGGACCTCTCAATAGTGGTTTCTAAGACTGACATAATTTCCAAAAGGGCACTGAGCTAATTATAGTGCTCAGGGCCTTTAAATTTTTTTCTTGCAATAGCTGAATAAAAAATGATCTCTTACAGGGAGGGAGAGAAACACATTAAGAAAGCCGTACTTGATGGACTGCTTACTGGTTTCTTTGTGAGTGTGTGCATGCACCAGTGTGAAGATTGACACCAGCTGGTAGTGCAAGCAACAGCAGATGCCCTTTTTACTACCGCACTTCTTAACTGGTTTCCCTCTTTACCACAGTACTGTTTTGAAGGGTATAGTTCCCTGGTCCTCATCCCAAATGATATTTACGTGAACTACTCCATTGCCTTTTAAGCAGAAGATGAAGCAGATAACATAAGCCTCTGTTGTGTGTATGAGGGTCTGCATAGAGTTAATTACTATTAACAAAGAAACAGAATATTGCAGCAGACCCACACTTTTAACTTAGAGTAGATTGTGCATTAGCTCAGAGTTGTTAATGTCCTAACTCTTTGAACTGTAGGATCTGACTTTCTGGCCACCAGCCAGCTTTTCAGTTTTTGCTTACATTACCGCGACAGACCCACTGTTTGAAGCGAGAACTGCAGATCTTTCATTTCCCACAAACTACCTAAATCAATAAGTAGTGGGAACTGTCTTTTGTTTTCATTATGGTGCTGAGATGCTATACTCTCTCACTCTATTTTCAAGCTAGGGAACTTCTCCAAGTTAGTTTTACCCTAAGATGTGAGTACCAGATGAATTGGTTTATTTTCTCCGTTTAGATAAAGATAATTTTTCCTAATCTTTCTGATCTTGGATATAAAACATCTTGGTACTCAGGGCAGCAGTTGATGAGAATTTAGAGGATTTAATATGCTGTTTCTGTTCTTGATAGCCCAAGACTGAATTGTGTGGGAGTTCTTAATGTTGTCTGGAAATGTGATGTATTAAGAACACATACTTTCGGCAACTTAAGCAAGGTCACGCTGCATTGCCAGCAAATTCATAATTACTGGGACTGGAACTATAGGAAAATAGAACTTTTACAAGTTGCATAATTGGGACAGATATGGACATTAAAATTAACTTGAAGGGAAAAATGTCCTGGTGCTGAGAACATTAACTATTTTCTCTGGAAATAGGCTGCTTAGGTAATATTTACCAGATGATCAGTATTCACAACTTTGATTTCAGCAGAAAAGTTACAGTTTAAAACTCTTCCATATTTTCTCACCTGAACACACCTGAAGTTCTGAAAACTGTTAAAAAGTATTGGTCCTTTCAGTCTCCGGCCAGCTTTATTAGCATTTGGGTAGAAGAGTCTTGGAGTGAGTCATCTGTTTTCTGTATTGTGTGAGCATATAGGTCAAATTCTCTATCCTTATGATAATCCTTGGTAATGTCCTTTGTGAAGCTGGTAAAAATGCTCTGCACATTTAGAGCTGGCCTAGACTGTAGTAGTAGGGTCTCTCCAGTCCTCTGTGTCACCATTTGATCCTACTCATTAGAGGGCAACAGGAAAAGCTGTTTAATGTGACCTGACTTAGTGGGGTGTTTTAATGAACCTACTGCATCTGGCATGTTGCATTTGAGGAGACTCAGGCTAAGCTGGGAATTAAAATTTGGAAAGAAACATGACTAGAGAGGATTGAATCCCTCTGCTCTTCTGAGATTCTCTCAAACCTTTCCTCTCCTCTGTGGTACCCACGTGGTTTTGCTGCCTATCAGATCTGCGCTATTAAGAAAATTCCTTGGTAGAGTCTGGAGTACACTGCTCTGGTGCCAGAGTTGCAGTGCACAGCCTGTGTGAACAGACACACACAATGGGTGCCCAAGAACAGAAAGTCCATCTGCAGAAAGACAGCACATTTGCAACTTTGCTGTGTTTGGGGAAGGAGAGGAGGGTGTCACGATGAGATAACTGGGTCTCTATTAAAAACAAAAATTTTTCCTTTTATACATCAAAACTTCTCCAAATCAAGTTACTTGCTTTCCCCCCACTTGTTTTTATTCTTTTGGGGGGGTGTTAAGGTATGTAGTTTTACACAGGGACTATATTTGGAGACAGCAAATCTTTTCATTTTTTTTTTTAAATATTGCATTATTAGACCTCAGGTTGCAAGAGTCTAGCTGACAGAGAAGATCATAGGTGACCTGTTTCTGCAAACTGGGATTTAAAAAAGATTCATGCTGCCTTTATTCTCTTTTATTTCATAAAATATTACTACTGCTCTAAATGAAATAATAGATACACATCAATCAGTGTAGTCACCTTTTATTGTTGATTCAACTACCAGGTTTTTACGAATTCACTCTGCATTTTATTTGACTTGTACATGAATAGTCTCGGCAGACTTAATTATATTAGTGAAAAAGCACTTTCAACAAAATTATATGCTGACATCCCATAATTCATACTTACAGATTTGTGAAACAGATTTATGTAAATCTATCAAATTACTCTAGATGACATTATTTTTAAAATTGATATTTCATTTTAATCGTATTTATAGAAAAATTCTTATATGAAAATTTTCACGTGAACTATTTGAAGAAATAGGGCATATCCCTCCCTTGGACAGGGTACTATACCATTTGAGGATCTTGTCTTCATAGGTTCTGTAGTCCATCTGGTATCCTGTAGGCTAATGGGGAGCTTGTTTATAAGGACAGTTCTCTCCTGAACCACAAGCTTCTAGAAGGCTGGCATTGCTGTTTCTTCATTTGTTCATCCTTGGTTCATTCATTTGGTCACTGAATGGTTTACTTAATAATGTGTGATACAGCCATCTTGGTCAGGGGCTAAGATTAACTTATCCTTGCTCAGCCATCTAGTGGGACGGGGGACACTCAAATGGATTCACTACACGTATATGGTAAGATAAAGGTACAGTAGGAGGGGCTATGGGAAGACTAGGAAGGAGTGTTGAACACTGCGCCTTGGGATCATGGCAATAGTGGCAGGAAATGCTTTCAAGAGAAAGTCTCAAAGGCTATATGAGAGTTGGCTAACTCTGGAGGTGTATTCCAGGCACTGGGAACTGAGTGTCCATTTTAGGGTGTATGTATAGGACTAGTGGAAACTAAGCTAGAGTGAAAGTAAGCAAGAAGCTCTAGAAACCAGACCATAGTCAGATTTTTCTTTTAAGAAGATTCTCCCAGACAGTATTGTAATGGAGGATAGCTGACTTCGGAGCTACCAGGAGTCTAGGGAAAGGAATGCTTGGTTAGGACTGGTTACAATAATCCAAGTCAGAATAATACATTGTTGTTTGTTGTTAGGTGCTGTGTAGTCAGTATCTGACTCACAGCGACCCTAGGAACAACAGGTGAAATACTTTGTCAGTACTTCTCTGCTGTTCATAGGATTTTCAATGGCAGGTTGATTTTTTTTGAGAGTAGGTTGCCTGGTCCATCTCCCAAGCCTGTAGCACCTGGTGTTCCCAGGCAGTCTTCCATTTAAGTACTAACCAGGCCTGACCCTGCTTAGCTTCTGAGATCTGACTGGATCAGATGCCACAGGGCAAGAACTGATATTAATGGTGGAGGAGGAAAAGCAGATATAGTTGGCCAAACTGGGATGTAGAACTTTAGCTGAATTAAGTCTATTTGCACATCTTAATGATTCGTCTGTGAGCTGCTTCCTTTGGAGTCAGGGATCAAATGTTACTGTCAGGATGAGGTCCACTACATTTAAACTGCAGTCTTACCCGACCCCACTCCCAACTGTTCTCCTCTGCTTTGTGTTTCTCCTTAGTCCTTCATTTCCTTCTGTTATACTGTAGAATTTGTTCATTTGCTTTCTTTTCTCAGAATGTAAACTTTATGAAGAGGAACTTTTTGTCTCTTGCATTTTCAAGGCCTGGCAAAAACTAGGCTTTCCATAATCATTGAATGGTTGGATGCTTAATATTGATGGGAAATATGTAGGATGATTCTTTTTTCCACGATTTTATGTTGAGAAGGGTCTCATTTAATATCAATTGGATAAAATTGAATTAATTTGCTAGATTTATAATCAAGAATTAAGGCAGTCTATTGCCTTCAATTTTAAACCTGAGGGGGTAATTTGATATTCTGAGCATTGGTAGTAATTTGAAATAGAAAAGACTAAATAAAGTGACCTTTGAATGAAGCAGGTCCAGAAGATTGTGTATTTTTAATTAAAACATGCAATTAAATTTTTAATTAAAGTATGCTATTAAAAGCAATGTAGGTGGCAAGGGAATGGCTGATGCTTTGAGTTACGCACAGTTTGGGATAAACTGGCGTTTACTGTGTTTCCCACAGTAGCACTTTGTCACTAAAATGGGATCTTTTCCTGTTTTACTTTTCCTGCTTTGACCTTTATGCCACTCACCCTGGTCCTCAGTACCATTCAGAGGCTGGTGGAATGTTTCAACTCTGTACTATGCATCACTTAACCAGTGGTCCCAAATAGCTTGCTTATAACTATTCTTGTGCCAGGGACATTTTATAAATTATATTTCTATCTTTTGTGAAGAGATTCTTTTCTGTTGCATGTATGTTCAGTTAAGAAGGAGAATGCAAAACAAAAGGGATTTACACACAATGTACATGGAACCCATGTGTTGATTTGTAATGTTCTGGAGATTTCAGTACCTATGAGGAAACTATAAGTTGTATGACTCTTCAGATAGCTTCCTCCATAAAGAAATTCTAGAACCCCTGCCATAGATGTTAGGTCCAAGACTTGTATTAATAGTTTCAAATTTTTTGAGACCATGTGCCTACCAGTAGCTTGAGAAGATAGCTGGGGACAAGTGGTGTTGACCCTGTTCTTGAGAATATTTTCGGTTTCTAAGGATAAGATTTACTTATTTTGCAGGCTTTTTTTGGGAAGAGCCTTAGCTTTGTTATTTTGGGTTAGAATTTTCTTTTAATCATGTTGGTTTCTGAAATGATTTTACTTGGAATTTAAATACAGATCTATATAAAAAATTTTAAAAAGTGATTCTTAGTTTTGAGATTATCATTATGCACATTCTAAATTCAGAGTGATTTGAAAAATAGATTTGGATGACATGGATAAATGATGCTTGGTTTCTAAGCCTTTCTTGGTGGCTCATGATAGTAACTGGTGAGTAGGAAGAGTGATGTTAATAGGTGGTCCATTACTGTGGCAGAGAAACCAACTGAAACAAACTTAGAGGAGGAAATATTTATTTACTGGGGACTTACGGTTAGAGGAATTTAGTCATAGACATGGGAAAGTGTGGCAGCAGGGCAGGCATGGTGGGCCTGTGACAGAGAACCTCATTGCATGGCGGATCAGGAGCACAGAGAGTGACTGGATCCAGGGCTCTAGGTAAAAACCTGTTGGGGATTTTTAAAATAATATTTCCCAGCTAGGGTCCCTCATAACAGCCTGAGGGGCTGACCCCTAGTTGACACCAGGGCTCATCTTACTCCCTCAAAACAGCCCCTCCCATCGAGTGAGCAAAGATGGCCCCCAGCCAGCTTGACCAGCCTTAACCACCTTAATTTTGATTGGCTCCCCTCACCACCTTGCAGGCAATAACTGTCTCCACTTGGCAGTTATGTCCGTTTGCCCCCTGTACCGGCCAGCTGTGTGCCCCGATTGGCTGAACCCCACCATGTGACCCATCCAGGACCCTATAAAAGCAGGGTTCCTGGACCCCATCTTCACCCTATGATCCCTGTAGCACCACCGATCCTGACCTCTCTAACCATCTCCTGAGCCTCATCACCTGGACCAGCGCACCCTACTCCAGCAAGACCATCTAGCAAGTCGGCGAGATCAAGCCCAGGGGCCCCGAAGAGCCGAAGGCATCTAGCAAGCCACGAAGAGCCTCCTAACGCCTCCCATCCTTGGGAAGGAGGGGGGTAAAGAAGGCGAGCCGCGAGAGTCAAGACCATTGGACCTCAACTGAACACCAGCGGCTGTGGCTGTGCCTTTGAGGCTGACCTGTACCAGCACTTAGCCTGCGGCATTCTATGCTGCAGGCCTAGAGCCAGCACTTAAAGGGATAGAGCCTTGCTCTATAGGGGCTGCTTGCTCCTTGCTCTCCATAAGGGGAGCACCCCAATAAACCTTCCCTGTCTTTCTCCAACCATCTGAAGGTCTCCCGAGGTCCTTCTTTCCCGACATCGGCCATGTTATTATGTTGAGGGTTTGGCCCTAACTTTAGCTGGGCTAGAGCTCAAACCCCGACAAAAACCTCTTAAGTCTTATCCTCAGTGGCCTACTTCTGCAAACCTAGATCCTGTCTCTGGGAGTTCCATACCTTCCCAGGACAGTACTAGGGATCAGTGTTCAAATATATGACCTTTAGGGGTCATTTTAGATTTAAATTTTAACATTCCGCCTCTGGCCCCTAAGGGGTCCATGCCATCTCATAATGCAAAATGCATTCAGTCCAACCTTAAGAGTCCCTAAAGTCTTAACAGTTTCAACTGTGTTTGAAAGTCCATCTCTAAAGTCTCCAGTGAGACTCAAGGCAAATTTAGCTGTGAACCCCTATAAAACAACAGATTACATACTTCCGAGATACAATAGCACAGAGTAAGCATTCCCATTCCAAAATGGAGGAATAGGGGCACAAAAAAGGAAAGATTGGGCTGAAGCAAGACTGATGTTCTGCTGAACAAACAAACGCTATTGTTTCAAATCTTGTATATGGCTTGTATGACATCATCTGGCAACATCTGGTCTTGAATAAGATTGGTCATTTCTGCTCCCTGAGCTTCTTGGGTTGGCTCTACTCATTGCTGGTAGCTTTCCTTCGTAGATATTTCATGTTGCTGGCATCTCCAACAACCACTGCTGCTTAGGCTCCACCCTCAAAGTTTCGCATAACAGCCCCTCAGAGGCTCTCTCCCTAGGGCATTCAACCCTGGTACACATTGCCTGGCTTTGCAGGCTACTTTCTGGAACCTTGGTGGCAGCGTACATAACTCCTTATTCTTGAATTCTTTATGCCTGCAAAACCAGCACCACGTGGACAATACCAAGATTCGTTGCCACCTTGAGAAGTAGCTTTGCCCTTTGGTACCACAGCTGCAGCAGTGGCCTCTATATGCCCAGACCAAGAAACCGTTTCTCTGGGAAGCCCTCTTGTGGCAGGATATCCCAGTGGCGCACTGGCTTTTCAAAAGGAAGTGTTTTAAATGGATCTGTCATTTCACACCATAAGCCTTGAATGGAAGGATCTGTCCAATTTCTTCTTCACCCCAAGGGTGTTTCTCTTATTGTTCCTTTTAATGGTGATTATTTCTTTAACAATTAACACTTCTTTGCCTGAAACAGCCTTGTAGACAGTAACCTTAGAAAAGCCATACATTCTTTTGTATTTAAACTACACATTTTTCAAATCCTTCTACCATTTTCTGTTTTTCTTTATAAATTTGGCTAAATGCAGCAAGCAACAACCAACAGGCAGCCTCAACATTATGCCAGCCTTGTGATATTTTCTCTGCTTTAGTTATTTCTATCTTTAGGAGAAGAATATGAATATCAGACATGATTAATGTGAGGCTGCAGCTAAAGAGTAGATTATCATGTACCTGAAAGGTGAGACAATGAGGAGAATACTGCATGTGTGATACCTTTGTTTAGTTTTTTATTTTTATTTTTTTGCAGTGGTGGGTCAAACCCAGGTCCTCAGTGCATGCTAAGCAAGCACATTACCAAATGAGCTAACCCTCCAGCCCTGTGATGCCTTTATGTATTTGAAACATACAGTAAATATTTGCTGTCATGGCTAACTTACTTTACAGTGAAAATCCACAAGATTCCTAACTCTTAATACACTAACATTTCAATTTAATATGCCAACAGTGGATTTACAAATTCAGCATTTCAGCAGCAGATCCTCTCTTCACATTATTTTGCTTTGGATAATAGTGAAATTTTACTTATCTCAAACACATTCTAATTGATGGACACCACTCTTCTTGCTAGTGCCACTAGTCAAATCACAAACCTTTTACAAAGAAAAGAGGTTACTTGGGGATAAATGTGTCTAAGTATGATCAATTTATAGTAGTAGAAATTTGACTTTTTCATCTGTGGAGCAATCCATGGTTGCATAAGAGAGGACAATGATCCTTTCAATGAATGGGCTGTCTGACGTTGTTGTTTGGTACCTCTGATTAAATAAATAACACCATTAAGCTTCTCATTGATTAATTTAGGAAACCTTTTAGCACCTACAACATGCTAAGAGTAAGGACTCAGTGCAGCCTGGGAGACATAAGGACAACTAAGCAGGGCAGGGTTTTCCCTTTACAAAATTATCCAGTCTCAGCAGACATGGCTCTGCTCTGAGACTGACCTTAGGAGGGCAATGAATTGTTTCTTGAAGTAATACATAATGTGAAGGCTTTTGAGAAAAGATATGCATGTAGCTCTTTAAAATGTAACTATAAAAAGATAGTCTTCCTTGTAGAGTCACTTAACATGCCCAGACCATCATCAGCATGTGACCCCTGTCAGGTCGCCCAAAATCCCTGTTGTAGCCCCCAATTAATTTTTACAACAATGACTTCTCAACCTGGTTGTACATTGAAGTCACCAAGATTTTAGAAAGGTGTTATCTGTTCCTTATACCAATAAAATCAGAATCTTTGATTGTGGGGTTCAGGCATCAATTTTTGTTTTTCAAAACTTTCTAGATGATTCCAGTGTGCAGTTTAGATTGAGAATGCACTGTGATTAAATGTGGCTAAAATGTGGGTGAAAAGATAGTGTCTATAGAAAAGGGATTTGGATTCTTCTGCTCATACAGTTCACTTATTTTACTATAGACCAGCAGTGTGTCAAAACATCACAGTATGTTTGGCTGGCTTGTCCTTCTCCCATTATATTTGTAGCATCTTCTTGTTTTAATTTTAATGAATTTGCTTAAACTCCTTACCATGTAGCAGACATGCTATTTTTCTTCATGTTATCTTTTGACTAGGGTGATCCACTTTTCTTGATAATGGGTATTGTCACCATTGTCCCAGCAACCTGGTTGGGTAGGAATTATTACTCTCATTTTACAGATAAGGAAGCTTTGGTTCAAAGAGGTTAAGTAGTAGCTTCTTCAGAGCCACACAGTTGGTAAGTGCCAGGATTGGACTACTGTGCATCTCTCTCCAAACTCCATATTCTTTCCATCATAAGTTGGTTCCTTGAGCAGATTTTGTTGTGTTCTGCCAATTTGAATCTTGTTCAATGGCAGTAGAACAGCAACGCTTTTCATAAGAGGGCATTGTGCACACAGTAGACACCTGATAAATGTTTGCTGTAGCATTGGTAAAAAACTGAATGCTTGAAAATACAATGATTTGACATGCAACTTTTTTTTTTGGTAGAACTGTGAGTAAAATAAAATCTGTAAGTGTTATTGTGAAGGAAACAAAAATGAACTCAGTTTTAGCTTCCTCTCTCTTCCTTTTTTTCTTTTCTTTCTTTCTTTTTTTTTCTTTTTTTGAGTTGGGGGGGTGTCAGACCTAGGGCTTTTGCATATATTAGAGAAAACTCTACCACTGATCTATCCCCTCAGTCCTCCTCATCACTCTTTTTGAAAAACCAAAACCACAATGATTATCCCACATTTTGATCATGGTCCCCAAAATATAATCGCAAGTTTTCATGTTTATTAGGTCCTATATTTAGCCTTTGTTTTCTCATTTGTGTGTTAATAAGGAGCTGCACATTGACATAACGGAGGTGGCTATTATAAATACCCATATTCACAACCAGATGGATCAGTGGTGCCTCCTCAAGAACAAATCCTTGACTTCCCAATAAAACCAATCCCATAGTGATATTTGATAAAGCATTTGCACCTTCCAAGATTGTCAGTTGTTTAACCTTTTCTTATGCCAGTTTTTGTCACTTGTATATTTCTCACCTTTTCAAGCTGAGACACTTTCCCTTGGTTGAAAATTTGAGACCTTTGGGAACAACTTCACTCATGCATGTCTTCCATTAATCCCACTGCTTACACCTCTAGTTTTTGGCAAGCTGGGGCATCCTTGAGCCAGAGGTGAGAGGGCTTGGATGACAGGGGACAAAACAAGAGCAATAGCAGAAGAGACTAGTTTTGGAGCAACTCTGAAATGTTCTCTCTCTTTTGTTTTTTTGTTGTTGTTTATGCTTTTTTTCCTTCCCCACATGTTCTCACTGGTTGGGATGTCCTTAGTGTAAATCATTCTGTGTTCATGTTTTGCTGTATTCCTTATCTAGCTCATAAACCCCCTGTAGAAAATTGGATTGTGTTTGAGGAAATCCTCCTCTTACATAAATGGACATACATAGTTATGCATTGTTTAGTGGAGGGACATATTTTGGGAAATGTGCTTTTAGGCAATTTTGTCTTCCTGTGAACCCAGGTGGCATACATCAATCACTTGACATGGCTTCTTGATGCATTCAAGGGATGTGGCTGCTGCTGTCATAACATGGCATATTTTTGTATAATACACTTTTTAAAGAACGAGTAGAGAGAGTACACTCTAAAATAATAAAAAGTATCGTGTAAAAATGTGCAAGGGGCTGGGATTTAGCTCAGTTGGTAGAGCGCTGCTCTGCAGTCTCTGAGGTCCCGAGTTCAATTCCCAGCACTGCAAAAATGGGAGAAGGACCTGGCAATCCACTCCCAAGGCAATCCTGAAACAGTCAGCCATTGAAAACCCTATGAAGGTCGCTATGAGTTGGATGCAGACTCGATGGCACCTAACAACAACAAAAAATGTGCAAACCAGTAATAGTCATTTATTGTCATTATCACGTATTATGTGCTATAATCATAATTGAATGCTGTAATTTTGTTTTTACAGCTGGTGTCATAGATTTGTTTCTACCAGCATCACCACTAACAAATGAGTAATGCATTGCACTGTGACATTACCATGGCTATGATGACACTAGGTGATAGGAATTTTTCTACTCTATCAGAATCTTACAGGACCACCACGGTATATGTAGTCTATCTTTGAAATGTTGCTATTTGACACATGACTGTGCACACATAAAATCTTTGCCATTTTAGAATCTGAAATAATTGCACTTGCTAAAGGCTGTGTATGTGTCAGGGTACAATTTATAGAAGACTAACAAATTCTTGGTTGATATTTGGTATCTTTCCAAATATTTGGTTGATATTTGGCCCCTTCCCAAAAAGGGACACTGAAGCTGATAAGGTCTTTTCTGTTAAGCCCTTTCTGTAGCTCAGCAGAGATTAGCACCCAGATTCTATAGCTGAATGTCACCTTGATGCTGGCACACCCTGACTCAGGCCATGTGTGATGGAACCAACGTGTTGGGGATATGTGGTTTTTTTAAAACAGCACTTTCTGAATTATAACTGATGTTTAAATTTGCAAACATAGACAGGAGATGAAAAAAGACTAACTGTATATTTCTGGAAGAATTAATGAAGAGGTCTTTTTCTATTGAGAAAATATGCCGGTGTGAATGGCAAGACCCTACGCCAAAATGAAAGTCTTATCTCTGTCAGTGGTATAGAACTAATATATACTTTTTTCCCCTTCCCTTTCATTAGGACAGAGCTTGGGATATGGCTTTGTGAACTATATTGACCCCAAGGATGCAGAGAAAGCTATCAACACCCTGAATGGATTGAGACTTCAAACCAAAACAATAAAAGTATGTTTAATTTTTTTTTTAATCTACTTGTAGCCCTGTTCTTAAAAGGAGGTTTATTTGTAGTTCTTTCCTTTTCTTTGGGACCATAAAAATACTCACCTGGGAGACATAGTGGAATATTTTTGTAATTGTTGTATAGTCAGGGAATTTTTTTTTTTCCTGAGATAGAGTCTGGCTTGGAACTACTGTGTAGCTTAGGCTGGCCTCAAACTTGTGATCCTTCTGCCTCAGCCTCCTACACCCTGGGATTACAGATGTGCACTATTCTGCCTAGTGTTGATGAATACTGTATGTAGTAATTCGTGTACTAGCAGAAGGACAGAGCATTGATGCTCTTATATAAGTACTTTATGAAGCCTATTGAATTAAATCTCCTTACCTTAAAGAGAATCACTCACCTTATAACTTGAGGGAGCCTTAGACTTGTCTGAGCACTGGGTTTGGTGGACTTCTTTCGTGAAAGATTGGGAGGTAAATAAGTGAGGCTTTGCAAGCCAGCATAATCTCTCTCATGACTTCTCATCTCTGCTCTGGAAGCATAAAAGATTCTGTAGTCACTACATAAGTGAATGGACGTGGCTGTGATCTAATAAAGCTTTATTTATAGACACTTAAATTTGAATTTCATATTTGTGTTAAAAAGTATATATTTTTCTCAGTTAAAAAATGTAAAAACCATTCATAGCTCATGGGTCGTGCAGAAACAGGTAGCAGCCTGGATTTGGTGGTTGGGCTATAGTTTGACTCTATTCTAGCAGATTGAACTTTCTTTGAGGAGACTGAGTAGAAAACTTACATGACTCACAGTTCATTTTTACTGTTATATTTTTTCCTTTCAAGATGGATAGTAAATAACTTTGTTGAAACTTTTCTGCTTTTGTGTGCTTTTAAAATTGTTACATGGGTTCTCTCTGGATAAGAAGTTAATCCAGTCCACAGCATAGATTTCTTTTCCTTTAGAAAATAAGAGGGAAGTTGCCACTAGCAAATTGTTAGTGCTTGTACCATCAATTTACTCGCTCCTGCCCAGTGCAGACATTGTGAATCAATCATGGCACTCTTTATTATTGAATCTAGATGTGGCTTCCAAATATTTTTCAAAGTAGTGTTCCAGACAATCCCTATCAATTGACTCAAGTTGGAACCTATTTTCCATCTGTAATTTAAGAAACCAGCTCAGACTATAGCCCAGAGTAGTGAGGGGAAGTTAGTCAAGACTGACTGTGGCATCTGTCTTGCTTAGAGCCTTGTCGAGAAGATGTCTGCTCATTTTTTCCCCCAGGTATCTGGAAATGTAGTGTCATCTTTGTGCTTAAAAGTTACTTCTCTTAGAATTGTGAGTTAGGGTAATTTGTTAACACTGGGTAGTTTTGACACCTCATTCCTCATATTTATTGTCCCATAGGAAAAATTCCTATCAGCTTTTTTCATTTGAAATTGCCATGGTGGCCCTCAAATAAACATAAAGATGTCCAAGAATTCTGGATATTTCTCGATCAAGAAAATGTGCAATGAAATATTCACCCTTTAATTAGAAAATGAATTGGTTACTATGTTATCAAACTTGAGGAAAAAATGAGATTTCTAATACAATCTAAGATACACATGTAAGTTTGTTTTGACCTTTTTCAGTTTGAATAGCTTTTTTCTAATTGTCCACCCTTCTGCATAATTTTTTGGGGTCAGATATTAATCTTTTAACAGTACTATTAAATGCTAGATGGGCTGGGATTTAGCTCAGTTAGTAGAGCACTGCTCTGCAGTCTCTGAGGTCCCGAGTTCGATTCCCAGCCCCGCTAAAATGGGAGAAAGATGTGGCAACCCACTCCCAAGGCAATCCCGAAACAGTCAGCCATTGAAAAGCCTATGAGGGTCGCTATGAGTCGGACAGGACACGATGGCACTTAACAACAACAACAACAACAATAACAACAACAATTAAATGCTAATTGAGTGCTATAAAAAATGGCATCCAATATCCAGATACCTTTCAGATAGTTCTGTGTGTTCTCTATCTTGCTGCAGATTTTTGCATGGCTCTTCTCCATCTCAGATTAACAGCAATCATGGGAGTCATGCCCTTAATTCTGAAGTCCTAAATTGTGGTGAGGAAGAAAATGAGAGGGCTCATCCCAGGAAAAATACTATTTCTCCATCCCAGAAATAATCATCCTTATTTCATTCTTAGTCATTTCTTTTGCTGTATGTCCTGGCTGTGCTAAGATCCAGGAAAAGGTAGAAATGCAAGGGAAACAGATCACTACAGGAGAAGTGTCCATGGCCTTCAAGGAAGCCAATGATTATAGCTGTTTCCTTACTGTCCATTATTCAGCCTTCTCTCTTCAAGGCCCCGCTGCTTGGGCTGAATATGTGGAAGAAAGGACAGTAATGCTTTGTGGCTTTTATACTGTGACATCTGCTACTTCTCTTTGGATTTTCTGAAATTCGGGTGGTGGTGATGGGTAAGCAGCAGGCTACTTCTTTCCCCTCCCCCATTTGGTTCTTGCAAAAATATCAGATAACAGCTGGTATCCTCAATTTGGCCCAGATCTCTCTGAGAGGCAAAGCAGACCATTTTTCAAAAGCGTACAGGACCATTTTTGCTGGTTGGTTCTGATGTGGTTTTTGGTTGGTTGGTTGTTGGTTGGTGTGGTAATTGGGGGTGGAACGCAAGGCCTCATGCATTCTTCACAAGGGCTATCTATCCCACTGAGCTATACCCTCAGTCCCTTTTTTATTTTTTATTTTGATTCAGCGTCTCACTAAGTTACACAGACTGCCTTAGGCTTTGAACTTGTGATCCTTCTGCCTCCACCTTCTGAGTTGCAGGGATTACAGACATGTACCATAGCACTTGGCTAGGTTTTGTGTTCTTAACACAAGGTCTTAATCTGTTTTTTTTCTAGTGTTTATAGTTTAAAGCATTTTTGGAAGCTATATTTAAAATCTTTCCGGTCCCAAGGATGCTATTTTACAAATTGGTCTCCTTCTCCCTCCTCTAGTCCATCCTAATGAAGGGTCTCAGGCTGGTCTTGCAAAGCACCACTTTTCCCTTATTACTTCTCACTCAGAATTCTGTCTTGTCTTTTCCCATATCATTTGGCTGTACTTTGGAGATGTGATGCCAGTGCTATTGCCTTTCTCCATTGAGGTCCTACTGGCTCTTCTCTTGTAAGCAGATCTGATTCCCAATCCCTGTGTGAATGCTTTTGTGGCTTCCACTTCCTGCTGCCTGCTTTCCCCCTCCTTCTTAATTATGCCCATCACATCTTTGGGAGCCCACCTGAAGTCTTGCTATCAGCTGCTGCCTTAAGGTACGGTTGTTCCAACTCATTGGGTTCTCCTTTCTTTGAAGCCTGTGCTCTTTACTTGTGAGGAAACACAGAAGTTTTGGGGATCAGTATGACCTCGATGTAGTTTAGTCTTATGCACTACTGTCTGCCTCCAGTGAGAGTAGAGAGCTTGATGATCATACAGGTTAGCCAACACCAGGCAGTTGAAGACAGAACTGTGACTCTACTCTTTATCTTCTGATACCTCCATCAGGACTCTTGCTGCTGTTACACCAAGCTTTCCTTTAGAAAGCTGTGGGAGATTATTTAATATGTACTTCATACTTAAGTGTTTGTATACTCCTTCAGTTGAATTTAGGTTTTTGTTCTCTCTTTCACCCCACCCAACAAAGTATGACTTGGTCAAACTCCTGGTTATTGGAATATTGAAACAGCAAATCAAGTGCTGTGAAAGGTGACTCATTTAGCAGCTTCTCCTGGGGCTTTATAATAGCATTAGCCCAGTAGGGCTTTGTGTAATAGATGGTTTGTTGAATAAATGACACATATTCAGTATTTCTGCAGTGAGCGATGGCAAATTCCCTCAGGCATTGAGATCTTAAAGCAGTTGTTCTCAAACTTGGTTGCATCATAACCACAAGAGAAGTGACTTAAAAATACAGGGTTGGAACCCACTTCAGATCATTAGATCAATATCCCCAGGTAAGATTCAGAAATCTGTTTTTTAATAAGCTTCCCAGAAAGTTTGTGACAGAAAGTCTAACTCCTAGCACTGAAGAACCACCAAAATGTACCTTTCTGAATCAGCAGGTTGTCTGTACATCGATATTTTATGTGCAAAGTTCAGTTTGTCTTCTAGCTTTTATCTTGATAATCCTGTTGAGGTTAATTCTGTTAGCTAAATATTATTCCTAGCTTTTCTTGAGCATGCTGGGTGATAGGTCAATTTGAAATTAGAAAAATTTAATATGTTCACTTCATGTTAGAATGGTTCTATTTTTTAAGAGGAGTGTTCATAGGTTTAAATCAAAAGGAAATTATTCTCTTTTCCAGAGGGTCACTGTTTTTCTTCTGATTGGAGAGATGGCCCAGCATCTTATCTTGCTAGTGACACATCATCCCATCCCTCAGCTTCAGGGGAGGTGGTAGCTGTTGTAGGTCAAACCTTACCCCCATTGTCCCTGATATTGACATGGTAAATCAATCGTGACGTTACAAGCTATTATTAACTTCTGATACTAAGGATGATAGAGGAAAGATGTAATATATGTACAGTTCAGGCACCCAGAGGGCAAAAAGAAAAAATCTCATAGCAATATAAAAATTGAATGGTTGAGGGAGTGTGTTTCTCATCAATAACCCTCTTGTCCCCATGGTAACCCTTCCTTTTGTGGACCGTGAGGGGGTCAGTGGTTGTGACTCCTGTCAGTCTTTGTGTTCTTTCTATACCTGTTTTGTTTTTAGGAAGCCTTAAGTATTGATATGATCCGAAGAATGTAAAAAACATTTATGGTTTAAAGCCAATACTTTTGACCTCTCATGTAGGTCACTAGAAGTAAAAGAATTACTTTTATAGAGTAAAATCATTCATTTCCAAAAGTACCTGTAGACGTCCTTCCATCAGGTAGGATGAATGGATGATTATCACATACTCTGCAAAGTGGATGCCTGGCTCTGCCACCTCTCCCAGCTTCTCCCTCTTCTCCACTAGCATAAGAAACTTTATTTTCCAGAACATGGGGTGGTATTATCTGGGAAATAGGAGCTATTATCTCAAGGAATAGAACTTTACATTATTGTTAGTTACTGCTCCTAGATTACTATCATAGGCAAGCTGCCTAAATTTGATCTTTGGTAAGTAGATACTTGTTGTAATCATTGAGGCAGATATCAAGCTAAAAATTACATTTGTCTTAAAAATTATTGTGCCCAGTAATATTAAACCACTATTTAATTACATATGGAAAACATTCTATTATAAAATTTAGAATATGAAATATTAATATTTATTCCTTAAAGAGTTCAGTTTGACAGCAGCTAAGCAAATCAAACCTTTAAGGTACCATATTGGTTTTATTTTTTTTTTTAATTTGTGTCTTTTCCTAACTAGCTTGTCCTTTCTTCAATTAGGTAATTTCATATTTGCACTTTTAGCATGAACTAGACCCTTTACTTGCCTGCAGCCTACCGTAGTCCTGTGGCATCCGATCCAGTCAGATCTTGGAAGCTAAGCAGAGTCGGGCCTGGTTAGTACTTGGATGAGAGACCGCCTGGGAACACCAGGTGCTATAGGTGTTGGGAGATAGACCCGGCAACCCTCTCCCAAAAATCAGTCCGACATTGAAAACCCTATGAACAGCAGAGAAGCACTGACAATAGTGTTTCACCTGTTGTACATAGGGTTGCTATGGGTCTAAGAGTCAGATACAACTCGATAGCACCTAACAACAACAACAACAGGACATTTACATAGGAGGATTATAGAACTATATTTCTGGAATCACTCCTTGAATAAGTCACCTTACATGTTGTTTAACTGGCTTTGTGATCCTGGGTGAATCTTTTAACCATGCAAAATTCCATTTATATCTGTAAAATGACTTTCAGGTTGAGTATCCATAATTGGAAAATCTGAAGTGCTCCAAAATCTGAAAGTTTTGAATATTGTCATGACATTATACAACAAGTGGAAAATTGCACCCCACAAAACTGTTTCATGCACAAAATTATTAGAAATATTATATGTTGAGCCAGGGGCCATGGCGCATGTCTATAATGCAGTGACTTGGGAGGTGGAAGCAAGTTTGAGACTTGCTTGCGAAATAGCGAGACCCTGTCTCAAAAAGGAAAAAAAACGTGGGCTGGGGGTGCAGCTCAGTGGTCCAGCACTTGCAAAGCATGCAAGTGGGAGGCCCTGGGTTCAATGCCTGGTACCGAGGAAAAAAAAAAAAAAAGAAAAAGAAAAGAAAAATTATATGTTATCTTCAGCCTATGTGTATACATAAAGTATATATGAAGCATAAATGGATTTCATGTTCAGACTTGGGTCTTTCTCATTCCCAAGATATCTCATGTATATGCAAACATCCCAAAATCAGAAAAATATCTGCCATCCAAAACACTTTTGATCTCACTCACTTTGGGTAAGGCATATTCAACCCATAATTAATTACTTTATGTTAATAATTTCTAAGAATAATTAATTTATATCAATAATATATACTATTATATGCATCTTTGGAGGGAAAAATAAATTTTTCATGGTCTCTGCCAAATTGTGTATTAAGATTCTTTTCTTGCTTCCCCTTCCTCCCCTCCCCTCCTTTTTTCTTTTCTGTTTTCTATTTTCTCTTCTTTTTCTCCCCTACCCTCCCTTCCCCTCCCTCTTCTCTTCTCTTTTCTTTTCAAGACATAGTGAAACTTTGTTTCAAGACAAAGTTTCACTATGTACCCCAGGCTGGCCTCAAAGTTGTGATTCTTCTGCCTCTGCCTCCTGAATCCTGGGATCATAGGCACAAACCACCACCACCACCACCACCACACCTTGCTTATTCTTAAAGAACTAGTATTTATCATGTAGAATGATTTGGTTAGTGAAATGTAGCATTTTATCATGAGGAGTTGACTATGTTTAACTTCTTTCTACTACCCGTGTTGAAAGTTTAGCAGCCATAGTAAAATTTATGCTGGGAAACACTTTTCTTGCTCAGCTTCCTTCTGTTAGAGGATTATTGGGATGGAATTGAATTTCATGTATTGTTGTAAATTGATCTATAGAATTTAATTCATTGTAGAGAAGGAGAGGGTGTGAAAGCTGGAATGTGTATAGAGCTTCCTAGGGGCTTGCCACCTGGTAGGTGCTTTGTTAAAATACCTGCAGCACAGTTCTGAGGGGTGTGAGGTAAGTGCCACAATGCTGTGGGTTCATGCACATGTCAGACATGGAAATTTGAGAGTGGATTTGGAAGAACCACATAGAATTTGCTAGAGCAGAAAGCAGAGTGGGAGACTTATATGTGGACATATGCCTGAGGGTGATGAGGGATAATAACAGGATAGTGCCATGCAAAGAGGACTAGATTGTGTTCTTTAGATGAAGGAGCTCCGGCAGAGTTTTGGGCAGTACTGGTCTTCAGTATTCATTAGGAGAAGAAAATTTCCTTTGTATTTAAATTCCATATCTCTCTGAGCATCTCGACCCACCTTAGTGTTTTTCTGGCATGTATGTTTTATTTTCTATAATGGTACAAAATATAGAAATTCGTACAATGTATGCATTAAAAAACTAACAACAACAACATAGACCCTTATATGCTTTTACATTAAGAGGATTCGGAAAATTTGGAAATAATAGCATGAAGAACAAGGCCTCAAATTTACTGACCACTTAATGAGATGTTGAGTCTACAGCCATACCATACCCAGGTGTCCCATCCGTCTGATCTCAGAAGCTAAACAGAGTCAGGTCTGGTTGGTTAGTCCTTGGGTGGGAGACCACTTGGGAATACTGGGTGCTGCAGGCTAGGGAGAAGGACCTGGCAGCCAATTCCCAAAACAATCTGCCATTGGAAACCCGATGAATAGCAGAGAAGCGCTGATATAGAGCTGGGCATGCACAGTGTGTTGGGGAGTGTTTTTTTCTGTTGTACATAGGGTCACTATGAGTCAGACTTGATGGCACCTAACAACAATATGAGATGTTGGCCTAATACAAATGGTATTTATCTGGTTGGATCAGATCTGTATTTGTGGAGGAGGAAAAAAAATATATCAGAAGTGGGGGCAAGAATGGAAACATTGAGTTATTGTAAAAATACAGACAAACCAACTGCATATTTTCCTGATTTCATTTTTAGTTCATGCTCTAGTATATTCTAGAGTCATGATTCAGGGTGTTGTGTTTGGTTTTTGTTTGTTTGGGCCTTTTTTATTAGTAATTGTACATCTTATGTTTCAAGTTGTTTTTTAAATTTTTAAAAATTGTTTATTTATTTATTTTTGTACTTGGGGTTAGAACCCAGGCTCTCCCACATACTTTGCAAATGTTCTACCACTGGGCTCCACCTCCAGCCCATTTTTTATTTTGAGTCAGTCTTGCTGTTGCCTCAAACTTGTGATCCTCCTGCCTTCATCTCCTGAGTCGCTGGGATTATAGGCATATGCCACCCTATCCAACCACACTTGAAGTTTTAACAGCATATTACTACATGTGAATATCAGAGGCTCTTTTATACATTTAAATAATATTCTTACATCTGTATTGAGTCCAGTTTATACATTCTTTAGTTGAGGTGAGAAAGGGCAGGTGATTTTTTGATTAGTGTGGTATTTATATGATGCCTTCTGTGTTTCATAGAATGCTCCATTATCAGCTTCCCCCCCCACACACACAGAAAGCTCAGAGGTTTCCTTACTACCTAGAGTGGTGTTGGTATGGGCATGTGGTGGGTAGGGTCTCGACCTCTTTGAACCATGTTCTGATTTGATTTTTAAAAAGCTAGCAAAGAGATAAGTTGGAAGTGATCTGAATGGACAGAAAAAACTCTACTGCCCGAGTCCTCCTCTGTTCTTCTGCCTTTTCTGCCTCTTCTACAAATGTGCACCAGCAAAAGCATTTCTATAAGGCACAACCAGCAGGTGTTCACTTTCCTTCTCTGTCACTGGTTAAGGGCAGAATCAGGTAGAGTTTTTGTGACATTTATGGCCCATGAAAGGTAGTGGTAGGTCTGTTTGGTTTAAGCCTATTTTGTCATAGCTAGCTTCAGAGAGATGAGTGTGCCAACTTGCTGGGAAGGAGCCCTTAGTTCCTTGTTATGTCTTCTTTTCACATTAATGTCATAAGACTTTTTGTTTTGTTTTGTTTGGATTCATGGAGAAATAACAACAGTGGTCTCTAATAGATAAATACCTAATCCTGCTCTGATGAAACAAAGCTCAGGCAGGGGGGCTTGTTCAAAACTGTATGGCTAGTACCACTGGCTGCAATGAGGTAGCTTTTGCTTTCTTTTCACCTGATGTTATTTATAGATAGTACAGTGTTTTGCTTAGAACTAGGTTGTAGATACCACTATAAATAAACTAAATATTCTCTTATTTTCCTTAGTTTAGGCCCTTGTACCAGAACTGTTAGGGGTGAGACAGTGAAACTGTGTTAAGAGTAGAAGGACTCTATCTCTTTGAGATTGAACACACAACACAGCCAGATCTCAATTTGAGAACAAAATGGGTGTCTGGAAGTCATATTTGCCAGATTGGTTTGTTAACATTGATTTAATTATTTCAGTTGTAATTGAACAGTGAAAGAATTATTATACTTAACTTTCTGAATCTGTCTTATAGAAAACTGCTCATTCTTCAAGAACACTTTTTCTGGTGGGTTCTTGAGTCTTCGATGCTAGTTTTAAAATGACAGAAAAGTACATTAACATTGGTGTTTCCACATTGGTGTTGATGCATTAGAAAAGCGTATATGGCCCATCTTCTTTTACTCTTACCTCTACCAGATTTTCCTAACATTGCCTTTAGCATTAATTTCCAGCTACAAGTACTACATGAGAATTACTTGCAGAACTTTTGTTTCTGGAAGTATCTCAACATGCTGCTTATGGGCAGAGGGTGCTATGGTGTGAAAACAACACAGGAAATTTAATAACTTGCCTGCTGGCCCCTCGCTTCTGTGGAGGGCTCCTTTCAATGGGGCAATAGGACTTGGAGTCTGGGATTTGTGTTCTGTTTTTGCTTTCTCAGTCTAGTTTTCTTGTTTATAAACTGTGTACTAGTCTACATGGTTACCGTGAATGGGTGTCACTGTCATGTGCCACTCTTGACCTATCGAGGCAGAAGATGCTTCTGTTGACTTGTTACTTACAGAAGGGAAAGATTAGACATATTCAGTTGTTTCTCAATCTTTGGTTTCTGTGTTAAAGTTTAGAAATCTGGTTAGGGGAAAATTAAGAAAAAGCTACCTGAACTGAAGAAAACAGTCACCACATTTAGTTCTTCAATTTAATTTTGTTGGCTATTTTAATATTTACTATAGTTAGTCTTATGAAGAAGTGGATTTTGAAGAAAAAAATAAATCTTGCTAGTGTGTTCTGTTTTTTGGTCATTAGTGTAAGGTTACTTCCCCCCACAGGATGAGAAATTTAATCCTTCCTGTTCAGGTTCTGAGGTTGCTAATGAGTCTGGAAATGGCCCTCAGGTGAGCCACAGAAAGGGCAAGGAAAACAGAGCTCTTGCATGGTACTAGAAACTGATAATTCAGAAAAAAGCTTTCATTTCCACAACTTTTGTTAAGTACTGATGTTTAGGAATTTGACTTTTCTTGTCTGCTTTCACTAAACAACTCTTTATGTTCCTAGAAAGATTAGAGTCATTGAGAATGACTCACTTCACAGGATAAGCACAGGAGTCTTTCTGCAGAGGACTGGCTAAGTCAGCGGGCTCTCTAACCTAGTGGAGCCAAGTGCAAGCCATTGGAGGGTTTTGGGTGGGTTTTTTCCCCCTCTCTCTTAGTACTGAGATGTTGTGCGTGCTAGGCAAGTGCTATACCACCGAGCTGCACCCACAGCCACTTTTGTATTATGTGTCAGGGTCTCCGTAAGTTGCAGAAGCTGCCTCTGGCCTCAAACTTATGATCCTCCTGTGTCAGCCTTCAGAGTTGCTGGGATTACAGGTGTGCACCATGGTGCCTGGCCAAAAGTCTGAGTTTCTGAAAATATGTCTGGATGGGTTTTGATGGGTTTTCTTTTAATTCTACATTTTTGCGTTTGTTGGTTGATTTATAGTCCTATAAATGCTTTCAAACAGCATGGGAATTTGTCTCATTCAGAAACTAACATCAGTGAGTGTTAAGGAGGGCTTGGTGTTTTATGAATTTTATGAGCTCTCCAAGAGACCCTAACAATCCCCACAGTTTGAAGATTTCCTCTTTTAAATCTCAATACACTGGGGCCTGCCAAAACTTTCATTTTCATCAGAATTGCGGGGCTGGAGTGGTTGATAAAATGCACATTTCTAGGCCCCAACCAATATTTACTAAATCTGATTAACTGCAGGTGAGGAATGGAAAGTATATTTTATTAGCCACCATAGGTGATTGTGGTGATTTTTTTTTTTTTTTTTTTAAGACAGAATCTTGCTCTGTAGCCCAGGCCAGCCTTGAACTCACACTTTTCCTTTATCAGCCTCTACAATGCTGAAATTACAAACAAGCGCCACCATATCCAGTTCTACTGCAGGTGGAGGGCCTCATTTGAGAACTGTGGCTTCGTGAACCTTCTGTATGTGCATGATTTCTGGTGCTTGTTTCAAAACAAGTGTATATGTAAATAAGATTTTCATTCATGGGTTGTATCAGACTTGAATGGTTGGGAGTGATTAATGGGCTTTTAATGACTGTAATGCTGGATTTACGTAACAAATAATACTTCTTTTTTTCTCTCCCATACACAATTAGCTCATTTTCAGAGAATTTGTAGATCATTAAATACTTTACAAGTTTATTAGCATAATTTAATGCATATTTGATTCTCAGAGTATTTGGGGAATTTGCAGTATTGCTGTTTAGGGCTTGTCCATTTAAAATGGGTGTTTCATAGATAAACACTGAGAGATGAGTTATATGATTCAAGATGATTGTGTTTCTTTATAGAGTTTGAAAGTTGTTTTTATAATTCAATAAAAATTGGTTTCATTGTAGGCTCTTATCCCTACTTAGTATCTGAGCTTCTAGCTATGACCTGAATAAATGAGAATTTTGCCCCATTATCAAAAAGAACCATAGCATATTATTTTAAGATAACATTTGCTACTTGCAATCTTAATTTAGAAACCTTTTTACCTGTAAACTGAATTTTGTCCCATAGTTGCGTGAAAGCAGTGCCTATTCTTGACAGAATGCCTGGAATGTTTCATCCTACTCAGATTTTCAAAAAAATAATAAGAAATTGTCACAACCCAGGAATTTCTGTAGTGTTCTTCATTAAGCAGTGTTTTAAGGGGAATTGTGAAATATGCATAGTCTGCAAACTACCCCGGCCTACAAAGTCAAGTGAACTGTGAAGGTAAGGGGTAAAAAGACCCCTCTCACCTTTGTACTTTGTTCTATGAGTATTAAAGAACATTGATCCACCAAGTGGCAAAATGGATACTATTTGGAGGTATAATTACAGCCAGCGAGTGTTATTGATGCTATCAATCAGTGAGACCCAGGGAAAGGGCTTGGTGCCAGATCGTTCAGTGTAATTAAATACCTCAGGACAGGATTCTCAAGGTAAAGTGAGGTGTTGCTGCAGATCTGAAGCAGGAGAACACTTTGTCTTGGAACAAAGAAAAAGGTGGCCATCCCCTTCCTTACCACCCCCCTCCCTTTAAATTTCTGCGGGTGTTCTATAAATGGCAATGATTCGGTCTCTTTATTGTGTCCTGAGAAGGTTGTCATGTTTTCCTTAAAAATCCTTTTGTAAAATCTTCTCAACTGTCACAAAAGGGCTTTAGGAATACCGTTAATTATTTTTTGTTAAAGCTGTTTAGGGGAATATATAGCTCAGGTGTCTGATAGATATTTGGAGAATGAAAGATCATCTTTGAATGAGACTATTAGTCTTGCAAATCAGTTCATTTAAAAAAAGCTTTCCCCATGGTTATTCTCTAATGTCTAATCATGTTGAGAGAGAAATATCTTGGTAGATTTAAAGTCATAAAACACTCAGTAATGTTTCAGGGGTTATCCCCTTACGTATTGAACAAATTTTTCATAGTTGTATAACTTACATCAAGTCTACAAAATACATGTAGGAAAAACTTCCTCTGGGTCTGTGTGGAGGGCTTATCATATTTGTATTAACCCTTTCTCCCTTTATCGTATATGTAGGTATATCTGTACCACACACTGATTTCCACCTCCCTCTGAGAGCTAAATACCATAGGCTAAATACCATAAAACACTTAGAAACTGTACACCAGTTTGGTTTTGTTTTTATTGATTGAGGATTACCAAAGATAGGCTACGCGTGAGTTGGTTTCCTAACTTTTTTGTGTGTGGATGTGGATGTACGGGTACCCGTATTTTAGATCCCTGACAATTGAGTCAAATCAGGTCTCAGAACACTGAGTCTTGGATATTGTAAGGTTTACTTGTAGTATAGATAAGAGTTGCAGGTTTTAAATTTAAAACAGCCATTCAAAGGAAAATTGTTGAAAAAAATCTTGTCTTTTGTTTGAAGCAGAAAAATTATCTATTAGGAATTTTTCTTTGGATATTTGAAAATGTTTAAAGGGTGTTTTTGTTTTGTTTTGTTTTTGGTGATACTGAGCGTTGGACCCAGGGCCTCGCGCCTGCATACTCTGTAAGTGTTGGACCACTGAGCTGTGCCCCCAGCCCATTTTTTACTTTTTGAGACAGGGTCTCGCTAAGTTATGCAGACTGCCTCTGGTCTCGAACTTGCGATCATCCTGCCTCCGCCTCCCAAGCCGCTGGGATTACAGGCGTGCACCACAGCACCCAGCACCTTGTTCTGTTTTTTTTTTTTTTTTTTTTGAGACAGAATCTTGCTGTATAGCCCCAGGCTGGCCTCGAACTTGCTGTGTAGACCAAGTTTGCCTCTAACTCGTGTTGATCTTCATGCCTCAGCCTTCCAGTGCTGGGTTTACAGGTGTGCACCACCATGCCTGGCTATTGAAAACATTTTTTAAGTTACATTAAAGGTTTAATGAAAATGATTATATTATATTCAGACGTCCTATCCTTGTAGGGCCTTATTTATGGAATCATAACAAGACTAGTAGTGCCCAAGTTTGAAGGGAATGTTACTAGCTTTTAAAGATACATTTGCCCATCATACGTATGCTTCCCTCTACTCCCTGCAAAGGGTAAGGATAAACAAATGTAAAATGTTAAAAAGAGGTATTTAATCGCAGGTTGTTTTTATTTATGTGTTTATTTATTTATTTGAGTACATAACCACAGCTAAACAGTCTTGGACGGGGAATGGTCTTTGAATAATTAGAGATTCTGCAGTCTTTTGAGTGCCTTCTTTGTACTTGTAAGCTTTTTGCTTAATGTTAGAACAATGTTTGTCTAAGACGAGAGGTAGCCTTGTCTTTAATGTCATTGTGCAGTAAAGGAGACAGCACTTAACTTTATTTGACTATTATTGGGATGTAAGATAAGTGAATGGAGAGAGCAAGGAAATGGATATGTCACTGGCTGTCTAGAGGCCTCTGCAATGATTTCAGAGGTGATAGGGATTTACCAAATAGGTTTTATTAGGCAAAGAAAGAAAAGTATTACACGTGGAAGAATGTCTCATCCCAAGGCACAGAAGCTTTATATGATGTACCTTAATATGATGAAAGAAACATCTGGAAACTATAAAGTGTGGATGTTGTGTCAAGTGATAACCTTCTACAGAGATGATTGATAGGGAAATTTGACTAAACCTAGCCCCATATATTACATTTACCCCCCTTTGTTGTTGTTAGGTGCCATAGAGTCAGTATCCGACTCATAGCAACCCCCACAGGGTTTTCAATGGCTGACTGTTTCATTATGCCCCTTTAGTGAAGACCTAATACATTAGAGGAACTATAAGAATGAATTTTGGGTAGGTGAATTTATTTACTCATAGTAACGTAATTGCCTTATTGTACAAAGATCCATGGTGACCTGTGGGACTTATTTAAGGTATTTGCAAATGATACCAAGATGAAGTTTTTTTGTGCAGTGTTCAGTGTACTCATAGACATAGAACCATTATATTTTCATTACCGTATGTAAAGGTAGGTCAGAGAAGACTTGGGTTTCTGCACCAATGTGGTGAAGCAGTTTTTCTTCTAGTTAAAGAGCAAAGGGAAATTTACTGTGGATGGTATTTAAACTAGCTTTTTGACTGCAGCATTGATTGTGACCATTTTCCTCACCTAGGTTATTATGGGAAAACTTGTCTCCAGGTTCTTTTGTACATTTCTTCCAGATGACTCTTACATTTAGATTGTCACTTCTTTGCTCTTGTTAACTTCACCCTGATATTTCTGGGCTGTAGAAGAGGAATGTCCAACCTGTGGGCCAGGGCAGCTAGTAATGTGCTTCCACAAAGTCTTTCAACATCATATGTTTTTTAGTGTTTATTTTCTTTGTGACTACTCTTACTATGTTATGCACTATAACTATATTACATAATTTATGTTTTACCCAGGACAGTTCCTCTTTACTTAATGAAGCCCAAGGGTTGCTCCCAATTCAACTTTCCATTACTGTTAGTGCCCTACAGAAATCTTTATTTTGGCTTAGCTGAGCTTTTCATCCTTCGCTGATGTTGGGTGCTGTAGAGTCAGGTCTGACTCACAGCAACCCTATGTATAGCAGAATAAAACACTTCCCAACACTGCACCATGCCCAGCATTATTGTCAGTGCTTCTCTGCTATTCATAGGGTTTTCAATTGTGGATTGTTTCGGAAGTGGGTTGCTGGCTCCTTCTCCCTCGCCTGCAGCACCCAGTATTCCCAGCTGGCCTCCGATCCAAGGACTAACCAGGCCAGCCCTGCTTAGGTTCTGAGAGATCAGGTGGGATCAGATGCTGGGGTGCTATGGCTGCAGACTCATCCTTCACTATACAAGTCTAACACCTACCTCCTACTTTGCATCATCTTCTCACCTACGCTGCCTGCATTCCTATCATTATATCAAGTTTTATTTGGCTATAAAAGCACTTATTTTTCACTGCACATTATGTTTGTCTCCTGTTCAGTGGTGTGCTAAGAGAAAAGGGATCCATGTCCTGATCACCTTACAGAATATTTATTCTTACTTATAACTTCTACATGAGGAGGTTTATTTATATTACTTACAAGAAGCAGTGGTGACCTGTTGTTCTCTGTGTTTGAAAATGAAAAAAGTCACAATTTAAGTACAACTAAAAGTGAACTAAAAGTGAATCTTCTTGGAATTTTTTTTAAAACCACTTTTAACTTCAGATGAGTAGTTCAAAATTCTGTCACTTCCTGATAGATGTCACTGTATCTGGAAGCTATGGTCAAATGAAGAATGTAGAAAGGACACTTTCTTTTCTATGAAAGATGAAGATTTAATTAAAGCTATCCCTTCATGAGAGACTATCTGTGAAATATCCATGAGCTTGTATCTTTCTCTAACTTCTGCTTCTCTTTCATATATTTCTGTCTTCCCCACAGACCTTGGAGTACGTAAAAGCCCTGTGGTGTTTAATCTACCAAAATTGGCTTAGTGAAAACTTTTCTGTTTTTCCACAGATTACCAAGCAGTACTAGTTGATTTTCATTTTTTAAAACAGCTCCAGTTTAATTATTAGACTAGTTAGGGTATAGTCATTCTTTTTTTAACTCAGCATTTTAATCTGTTGATAATGCCTTAGCCATACTAGGTACTTAAACACTACATAAATTATATCTTACGTATATTTTTGGAGATATTTCTCACAATTGTTTTGATAGTATGGATTCTATTGAAGATGTCCTCTAATCAAGTTTCAGTCTTGAAAGAACCCTTGGGAAGCCTTTGCTGGAAAAGGGCCCTCTAAGAATTAGATGCCTGCAGCTGTACCATTGTGGCCTCCGGTCCCACCAGATCTCAGAAGCTAAGCAGGGTCAGGCCTGGTTAGTACTTGGATGGGAGACTGCCTGGGAACACCAGGCAATGTGGGCTTGGGACCACTCCCCCCACCTCCCCCTAAAAAACAGCCATTGAAAATCCTATGAATAGCAGAGAAGCACTGACAATATTGTGTTCCACCTGTTGTAAGTGTGGTTGCTATGAGTCAGATACTGACTTGACGGCACCTAAGAAGTATTAGAAGAGTATATGTATTTTTCTATACACCAATTTAACCTGTATTTTTCCAAGGAAGCGTAAAAGGCCAGTTTTTGGGCAAACATCACAGTTTCTAATCATCTTGCCTGAGAGGTCCTTGAGAAATAGTTCATACAGACGTTCATGGAATATATCTACTCAAGCAGGTAGTGGAGTGCTTACTTGGTGGATGAGACTATAAAATAGACATTCATTTAAGAATTAGTTTCAACCCTCTATGAGCTTAATACATAAGACTATGAAAGCTTTGAATTGTAGTGCTGTTACCACGGAGGAAGCTTTGAGTCATTGTGGTACTCTGGCAGTATTGAAGAAGCATCAAACACATCTCAGTACTGATTACTAAGTGTTGAAATTTGTCTTATTTAAATCTCTTGAACATCTTCATAGTATATTTAGTGCAAGTTTCTAAAGTGAAAATTGTATAGTACTACCTGCATGAGTGGCCTCCCAAACATTTTTTTTTCCTATTGAGAAATCACATGAAATAATTGGGCAACCAGTTGCTTAGTCATCCTCCATGCAGAAACATACACAAAACCCTAATCTGTTGTTGAATATGATTCCATTATTATTCCTTCCTTATTTCTTTTATTGTCTCCCCAAAAGTATCCTTTGTTTCTCATTTTGTACTTTGTTTCCTGTTAGACTCTAATGGTCTCTACACAAGAGAATGAAGAGGTGGGAAGATACAATATGTAATAGTTTGATTGGAGAAATAAGATTAATTTGGGCTTTTCTGTCAGCTCATTTAAAGATTCTGGATGTTGACTCTGCTTTGATGTAAGACAACCTCCTTCCTCATACCCTGGCCAGAGTGCAGGCTTTTCTGCGTGCTTATTTGCCATTTTAGCAAAATGCCTATAATATTCAAGAATTGATTTCAGTAATAATTGCCATGGATTTGGAAGATTCCTTATTCATGTAAATCCTTGAATTACTTTTCTGTTAAAGTGCCATATCTTCCTTTCTGTGTGTGTTTGTCTGACCTCAAACTTGAATTTTTCTTCTATAAATTGTGTGTGATGATGATGATAATACCCAATTTTATTTTTAGTCATTTTTTTGCATGCAGAGATATTTAGGAATTTGGAAGACATTTGTATTCTAAGGTGCATTTCAAGAATATCTATACCATGTACACTCTGTTTGCCTTATCAACACAAGATAACCTTATTGAACCAGATGCCTACTATAGCTTTGGAGAAATAACAATAAAAGGGCAGGAGTGATCTACCAGCTATCATACTTTAATAAAAAAGAAATAAAGATGTTTTTCAGGAGAGCCAGTTTGAGCCCTCATTTGAATGATACACATGGATGAAACTGGGTAGCACTTAATAAACTCTGCCTGGTTTAGTTTTGAGAGACTGAGTTTAAGATGTGTAAAAAGGAATCTAATTTGTCAAGTCTGCAGTTTATGATTAGTTGCTTAAGTACAAATCTTTCCAGCAATGTACTTTCTTTTCCTGTAGCTGGCTATCAAGTACTTTTATTAGCATCTTTAATAATGTCATAGGATCAGGTTTTTTTTTTTTTTTTTGTAAGTGAAACAGAATCTCACTGTATAGGCCACACAGGCCTGCAACTCATGTCTATTCTCCTGCCTCAGCCTCCCCAGTGCTGGGATTACAGGCATGTGCCATCATGCCTGACTGGTCAGTTATTCTTATGACATTACTTACTCTTAGCTTCATCTTAAATTGAAGCTAAGAACAGTGCCTTGACTTTTACTTAATGTTGTGCTAAAACTTGAAAATGACAGGAGGCTGAGAAGCCTCCTTAGTGTTAAATGTAATTTTAAAAAGAGGCAGAAGCACTTAATATTAAAGATTCTAATTATTGTTGTTTTGTTGTTAGGGGCTGTCGAGTCGGTATCTAACTCATAGTGACCCTTTGTACAACAGGGGAAACACTATTGTCAGAGCTTCTCTGCTGTTCATAGGGTTTTCAATGGCAGATAGATTTTTTTTGGGACGGGGTTGCCAGTTCCTTCTCCTAAGCCTACAACTTCTGGTGTTCCCAGGCGGTCTCCCATCCAGGTACTAACCAGGCCCGACCCTGCTTAGCTTCCGAGATCTAAAGGGATCAGATGCCACAGGGCTACAGCTGCAGGCATCTAATTATTGTAGGTACATTTTAATTTATATAAAGCACAAGTCTCAGGATTCTTGGTTTTTCTCTTCATTGCACTTGTCTACCTCCAAATACTTTTTCTTATATCTCCTAAGTAAATCTGAGGCATTACTAGTACAAGAAACACAGTAGCTGTGCTAACTAAATCACTCATTTTTATGTATTTCATATTTCCTTATGTGAATATAAGAAAATATTTTATTTAGCAAAGCTAGGATCTCTACCTGCTGCAGTGTCTCTTCTGGTATGTCCTTGGAAATGTCTGATCGTCCTCCCAGTAACTGTCATTTTGCTGTGATTTTAGAGGCTGTGTTTCAGTGAATGGTATAATGGAAAATCCATTAATGATGAGTTGAGACCCCTGAATACTGCATCCAGCTCTTTCTGTGTCTCTGGACAAGCCATGTTTTCTTCTCATGTCTCAGTCTCTTTCTTTTCTACTATATATAAAGAAAAATTAACTAAATGATCTCTGTATTTTCTTTTGTTCTAAAATGAAAAGACCTCCTTCCAACATACTACGCTATAGAAGATTGTATTTCCTCCATGGACTTGAATCCCAAATTTAGAACTGAGACTTCACTTTTTCAATGTTTAATAGGGTTTTCAATCTATTCTGTGCACAAAGTACCATCACCTATGATGTTTTTGTACTATATATCAGATTGTGGCTTCTCTTAACTTGTAAACAAAGTTTCAAAAAATTAGCTCAAATGCCTGTGTGATTATACATCATCTTTATTACAATAAATGTGTAGGGAGTTGGATGATGACACAGATTCCTATTTCAAGGGAATTAGGCCAGTTGCAAGACAGAGTAACAGAGGAGCACATCCTATTTTAGTATTTAAGAAACCAATACATATAATGCAGTGTGGGTACAGGTAAGAAGTACCTAATTCAGACTGCAGTGGACGGGACTGATGAACATTGACTTTAGAGATTAGGTGATGTCCATGTAAAGTGTAAAAGACTGAAATTTAGATAAGAAGGAAGAATGACTTATTTAGCACAGGGAAGTGAGATAACAGGAAGCTTTGGGAAAACTACAGGTTATATGTGCTTATGTACAAAAAGTAGTGCCCTGAGCACAACGGAATAAGAAATTTTAAATTATTATTATAGCATTAGGGAGCCTTTAAGGGATTTGAAGCACAGAATAAATAACACCATCAAATGTATTCCATAATATCTCTGAACTGCTCACTTGAGTTTAGCAATTATTTAGTCTTAAAACATTTGGAAAATTGAGTCTAAGTAGAACTTTTGATTCAGTGCATATTTTCCACTGATGTATTTTTCCAAATTCTATATCTTGTAATATCAAAAGTAATTGCCTTAATCTGTAATACCTTTTATAATCCTTCCTGTTGGATGTGATTATTTCCTTTAGTTCTGACACCTTTGCTGGAGCTTATCTTTAGTTTCTTACAGTTCTCTCACGCTTGCTCATTTGCAACCGTTGTGAAGCATGCCTTTCCTTACTGAAAACTTAATCTTGGACTGTGATATGCAAATGGGTTGATGTGTTTTGAGATGTGTTTGTGTTTCCGGACGGTTTTGCTTGGAGGCAGACCAAAGCACACATCTTCCTCTTGGGTGAATGTTAAGGTGTATGGCCTAAATTGTGGTCAGCGATTGCACCCTTCTGTATATGTTGGTTCTGAGCTCTTCTGGAGGTCCAGTGTAGCCAGCTGACTATTTAGCCACGATGCTGTCACAGGACCATCACTAACTGCCTACCATAGCCACAGCTAACACGTATTTAATGAGACACTTTTTAGACATTACTTTGAAGACTCCAATTTTGTTTTTTGATATGAGTAGCAATTAACTTGCAGTTTAGATAGGCTGAACTGTGACTGTGCAGCATAACTATGACCATGTGTGTTCCTTTTAACTGAGAGACTGGAGCTTTAAAAAAAACTATCTAAAGTGGCAAGTATCTTATTTTCAGGTTTAGTATTTGTAATTGTAGGTCAGTAATTGACAAGTGATAAAAGTTGTTCACTGGTGATCTTGTCAGTGGGTGATTTTTTTCAAATGTTCTTAGTTTAAAAAGGAAGTCTTGCTTTGTTCACTTATGGGCCATATTACTTTGTTAGTATTGATGTTATGGTTGCTGGCACTGATCTTCCCATTGATGAATCAAAAGAGAGAGAGTAATTGTGTTTTTGGATAAAAGCATTTCAGATGTACTGTTGAAAGTAATGTACTGATATATTAGGCTTCACATTTAATAAAGTACCAATTCATAAGATGTTTTTGTTCTTTTTAATTCTGTGTATTTTGATTAACTTGTGTTTTGATAGCCTACTCTGAGTATATGTTACTCATCTTTATGTGTTTAATTCATAATTAGTTTTAGCTGCTACTGAAGAAATGAGTTGTTAATTACAAGGAATATAGTGTGTTTCTACCTAGTCAATTTTTGAGACCTAATTACTGTGATAAATCTATTTTTATCTCTATTTTGTCCAGTTTAATTTCATTTGTGAAGAACACGTTGGGAAGCCATTGGCTAAAGCACTTAGTTGCGTGTTACTTCTCACTGCCTGCCTTCCTCTCCCCTCCAGTAATCTCATATTGCTTGTCTTAGTTTATTATATCATTTGTAGGGTTGTGAGAACTTCCAGAATAAACCTGAGCTTTAAATTGCTATCTTTGGAGTAGATTGGTGTTCAGTTTTGTACTCCCTGCATCATCTTTAAATATTTAAATTGCAGACTCTCTGGCTGCCTCTTAAATTAGATCCTTCACTTAGTAGTTTTGACATTTCATAACCTTGCTCCTCAGGCATTAAATATTCACCTGTTTAAATGGCAGTGAAAATTTAAAACCCAACCCCATATATTAATCCCAGGAATGTAGATTGGAGAACAGCTTGCACCTGGTAAAGGAAGACGCTATTGACCCCAGAAGAAAGTATGCTGGAAGCACATTATTTTGAAGACTTTCTAATACAGAATTTATTATTTAAAGCAAACTCTTTCTTGGGTCTTCTCCAAGGGAATTTAGTCTTGAAGGCCCACAGAGAAAACTTAACATATGAAGCTGAAGATAGCCCCTGCATGGTTCTCTAGGTGAGTATTAAAGCAAGACACCTGTGCAGGCTCCAAAAATCTACAGAAAAATCAGAGTGGAGGAAGTTGCTGATAATTACTAGATGTAAAATTGGTTTTGTAACTGATTTAAATCCCTGAGGTGCAAACCCTTATCCCTCTGCAAGCCACCTTTTCATCTTGGTCGAAGTACACTTTGTGTTTATAATCCTTTCAGATGGAAAAAGAAATGTTTTCCTAGAAGGGAAGATGTTGGTGGTAGTGATGTCCTCGTCAGAGCAGAGGAAAAGGTATTCCTTTGATCCCGAGACACAAAGCTGTAAGGGTGGGACCTGCATTGGTCTAGGAGGAGGGACAGGGCAGATACCCCTCCTTATACTTTGTATTTATTTCTAAGAATTAAAGTATAATAAAACTAATTTTAATTATGATCAGTTTTTTCAGTTAACCTCAATTAGTGAGCACTAAAGAAAAGCTACTTGAAAAAATATTAATGGAAGTGAAGCAAAATAACTTTGGACTTAACTGTAATTTCTAGTGGCATCCTATTTTCTATTGTCTGGCTTAAATTCTTTGTGTGTATGTCTGTGTTTAAGAAATAGCCAAGAGTCATTTAATTTTTCTGTACTCTTAGAACAAGTGAATGATAAGCTGGCTACCATAGTGTGGTACTCTGGAAAGAAGACTGGCCCAGCAAACAGGGATATGGAAGCAAGAATGAAGTGTGAATCCACAACGCTACAGTAATTGTGTATAAACTTAGGCATGTGGTTGACCTTATCTTTACCTGTTTCCTAGCTGCAAATTACTCTTATGCATCCCTACCTGCCTCATGGGGTTGTTGCCAGGCACAAACAGAACACTGTATTTGACCATACTTTGTAAATGTCAAAGCCTCTTAAGCCTAAATATAAATTCAGTGTTAAACAATGTTTGTTATCACCATGATTTTATGTATAGTCTGATCATCTCTGTCCTGCCTGTAGTAATGGAAACCAGTTCAGTGACAAAGTTAATGAAAAGTGCTGTTTTGAGATTTGTCTTGGACCCTTTTAACGTGGCTGGGAATTAAAGAATCAGTGTGAACTGAAGATTGGATATGGGGTGCGGGGAAGGACCCAAGTATGTTTTCAGTTTTTATATAAGCACTAAATATAAACCTTTATTTCTAAATATATTTTAGGATAATTTTTAAAACACTCCACCCACACTCATCTGCAATGCACAACGCAGTGAATATCACTGCATGAGTAAATTATTCTGGAACACTGTAATGGACTCAGGGTACTCTAATGGTCTAGGTCTTTACCTATATACCCAGATGCATGTAGAAGTAAATATTTTTAATGTAGTCACCTGGATTTTTTAGACTCTGTATGAATGTTTCTAATCGTTGGATTAGAAATTATTTATTCCTAGCAACCATACACAGAAAGTACAATTATATGACATAATAGGTTTAAAGAATTTGCTCCAAGTTCACCAAACCTGTAATGAATTTAACCTAGTTTTGAGGCACACTGACTAAAGAACCATCATTATTAACCTGTTACACTGCCCTGTGCTACACTTGAGCTCCCATTTTAAAGGCTGCCTGCTTGCCTACACTACCTGCTTCTCCAGCCACTGAAAGTTAGCCTGGAGAATGTGCCAATGGTTGTCCTGTAGTCCATGGAAAGTAGGTCTCCATAATGGCAACAGTTTAGTCACATGGTCTGAAGCACAATGACTGCTGACTTGCTGAGAGCTCCCTGCTGCAGAAATGAAGCCATGGAATCCTAGATGTGGACCTGGGCCAAGTGGTGGAGTTTTTAACTTTCTTAGATAATTGTGAATTGTAGTCTAGGAAAGAACCTTGGGTATTAATTTATTCCCATTGCTGAACATGTATAGAATTCAGTGGCCATATGGTTTAACAATTATAGCAATCCCAACGCTAGATTCCCACTTAAATTATTTTGAACACTTGAAAATTTCCTTCATTTCTTGGTTAGCCTACATCTAGGTTCCTGGTCTTAGTTATTGTTAAGTTCATAGGCATACAGAAAAGAATGGATGTAAACACTTATTTATCTTCTCATCATCACTTTTCTAAATTCATTCTCTCTATAGGCCAGGACAGTGCTAGTGCGACTTCCAAATATAGCTTTTGGAACAACAGGTGTATTTCCACTTGTTAATTAACAACCTGTTTGAAAAAAGGATAGGAATATTAAACATGCACATAGTTGGGGCAGGGGTAAAAGTAAGAACTTTATAAAGTAATATAAAACCTGTCCTATGTTCCGACATACCCCTCCCCCAGCCAGGAGAAAAATAAAGGTAACAAAGAGCTGTGGGCATAATTTAAACCAAGGAGACAATATTTAGTGTTTCATATACTAAAAGTTCTTTAAGTATTAGTGTTGATAAGTATTAGTGTTGACTATAGAAGTTTTTTTTTTGAGGTGGGGGGAATAATAAACTAGATAAAAGGTGGGTACCAATGGGTAGCATGAGTAGGCAGAAGTAACAAATGCTGCCCTGGCAAATCAATCCCAGAGCTATATGCATTAGCTAGTTTTATGAATGTTGTGGAAGATGGGTTGTATCGTGAAATTCTTGTCGTTGATCTTGGGTAGTCCAGAAGAGCTCACAGTTAGACCAAAGAGAATGTGGTCAGGAATAGCTCTGTCTAAATACTGATTGAGCTAGATTATGGGCAAAAGAGCTAGGTGACTTGATGAACTGTGCCTTAAACAGTCTGGTCCAGTAAGCTGTTGTGGACCTACAGGATGAATGAGGATAGGCGGTGTTGTTGTTGTTGTTGTTGTTGTTGTTAGGTCCTGTCAAGTCAGGTCTGGCTCATAGTGACCTTCTTAGGGTTTTCAATGGCTGATTGTTTTAGGAGTGGGCTGCCACATCCTCCTCCTATTTTTGTGGTGCTGAGGGTTGAACCCAGTTCCTCAGTGTGGAACAGCGCTCTACCAACTGAGCTAACCCCCAGCCCCAGGGATAGGCTTTATTCAGCTCATATTTCAGCATCTGTCACATGCTGGCATTGATAAGACATTGAGGATACAGTGATGAGACATGAATAATGATGGTAAACAAATATACATAAACTTTCTTTTGTCCTCCATCTCTATAGAATTTTGGATGCTAATCCGGGCACGGTGGCACACGCCTGTAATCCCAGCGGTTTGGGAGGCGGAAGCAGGAGGATCTCAATTTTGAGATTAGAGGCAGTCTGCATAATTTAGCGAAACCCTGTCTCAAAAAGTAAAAGAATAGGCTGGGGGTACAGCTCAGTGGTCCAGCACTTGCAGAGCATGCAAGTGTGAGGCCCTAGGTTCAACCCCCAGTACTGCAAAAAAAAAAAAAAAAAAAAAAAAAAAAAAAAAAAAAAAAAGTTTGGATGCTATTGTTCAGAGGTAGGAAGCTTTTTGAGGGTAAATAAAATAGCAGGTGGATTCACTAAGAGGACATAAAGCCTGAAAATCAAGGTTTTAATGACTTGTGACAAGAAGACAGCGGATAAAGGAGAATGGGGGTGTGGCTTAGTCACGTATTTAAATTTTTGGTAATTTATGGGAAGAGACAGTTACTTTGGCATTAGTCACAAGGACACACTTGTGATACAGCATGAGTATTGAGAAATGTGGCACCAGCATCCGTAGAGATGGGAGAGGCTGGTAAATGTGTCATAAAAATGTGTTTAATGAACTTTAAGTTTGGAATGCTTGGCCCCAAATCCCTTTTCTTAGGAGTTGGCCCCACTCAGGACAACCTACTATCATAAGAAGTACTGTGCTGTGTGCACCACTGGTCTGTTTCAGGATCATACAAGCCCTTGGGGGCCAGATGATCTCTCCTTCTCTCCCAGAGGAATGGCACTTCCAGTTTGTGCAGAAATGAGCCAAGCAGTTAGCACTTGGCTTGTGTTAACATGCTGCTTACCGAACAGCTACTGAGGCAGGCTTTGGTTTCTGAAAGGAGATGATCGTGATCAAGTGTGCAGATGAGCTTAATTTGATTCCCCTTTTCTAGGTTTCCTATGCTCGCCCAAGTTCAGCTTCTATCAGAGATGCAAACTTATATGTCAGTGGGCTTCCAAAAACAATGACCCAGAAGGAGTTGGAACAGCTGTTTTCGCAGTATGGACGCATTATTACTTCTCGTATTCTTGTCGACCAGGTCACTGGTAAGTAGGCAGTGGTTCTGGACAGCCTTTTGCTCTCCTTGACTGGCAGATTGTGAAATATTCTGTCTTCCCATACAGCAGCCTCGCCTCTAGAACACATCAAAGGTATATGTGGGCCAGAAAATGCAATTTTCTGCTGGAATTGTTCATAAATATGCATGGACAGAAATAGATTGTGGAGTGTAGTGAGCGAGCTTGAGTCATTTCCACCCTGAAGGTGCAGGTTTGAAGCCTGTTTCATGGCTTGTAATAAATTTATAGATGCTGTAATCTTCGCTTTCAAGCCACTGTGTGAAAAAAGCCCCCATCCTCCTTAGAAAGTACTAATAAACAATCTTATTTTTGTGAAGAGCAAAGTTTAATGCAGCAGTATGCAGCTAGTTCTCTAAGGGAGGATTACACTACATCCACTCTGGTAATTGCTGTTCAGGCTGATTTCTAGGTCTGTGCTATGGTATATAGCATATGCAAGAGTACGGGATTTTTATGCCTAATATAACTTTTGCCCAAAATGAAATTAGCAGAATAAGATATTTATTAAAACTACCTTATGTAAGGAAGTGCTTCCACCGAAGGTTTTAGTTAAAGGAAAGCTGGCAATATAGGTTTGATTTTGGATTTTAAAAGGAAGGTACAGATCCCTTTTTCTATAATAAAAGCAACACCCGTTCTTTTACAAAACATGTTAAAAATAGAGAAACATGGTGGGGGGGTGGGGAGCAAAAATGACCTGGAGTGCCATATTCCCAAGCAGCCACCTTAAGACCTTGTGTAATAACAATGTGTGGATTTTTTTTTTTTAAAGAAAGAGCAGATTGACTCAATAAAATTAAGCCACGTTTTAAAACCTCAAGTGGTGATCGATTTAGTGGATCAGAGCAGACTATGTTATGCCCCTCTGTGCTCTTAATTGGCTTCATGGGAAGCTTGGCTCCTGCAGTTCTCTGTAGAGAGATACGTACCACTATGTGCATGCCTGGAAAAATGCCTATAGATTTTGCTGTCGTGAGAAAATTTAGTCTGGTGAAGAGTATATAAAATACCATATCACACAGACTACTAATGGGGTTGAACAGATATCCAGTCATAATCCAAATAAAGTTTGTTCTAAGCAACAAAATACCCTTTTGTTTTGTTCGTATCATTGATTACTTATTAAGTTCATTCATTCTTACTGAAAACTTGGTGAATTGAGAGATTGCATCTGTGATATGGAAGGCCCATCTTATCTCTTAACTGACAGATGATCTAGAGCATGTGGACCTAGTTCACCACCTTGTGGTTTAGTCAGTGATTCTCAAGGGCAGACCCACACCTGCAGCATGAGTGACCTTCTAGAACCTTGCTGGAATTGCAGATTCTTGGTCCTGTCCAAAAACCTGCTTAATAAAACTTTAAGGATGGGCATTTTACTCTCATGTTATTCTGGTGCTTGCTTATGTTTTAGAGCCAACAGTTTAGGTGACTCTCTCTGTGTAAAGGCTATTTCATTGCTAATCTAATGCCTTTCCTAAAGAAACATCCAGGTCGTAGGGGTTATGAGTTCTTAATAGGAGCTAGTAAAGGAATGCAAGGGTATATTTGCTATCATTTCATCTTTATACTTTTAGCTTTCAATGAAAACTCACTTTACCTGAAATGGAAAAATGAAACCCTGCAATTTTGTAATTCAGCCATCAGGTGGTAATAATGTGCAATGGAATAATAATGAATAATGGGCTTAAATAGAAAAAGTAGAGTAATAGGGAGTATCTGATATGAAGCACGTATGGAGAAAACCCCTTATGTACCTTAGAAAATTCTGAGCCAGTGACCTTATACAATATTCATTATAAGGCAAATAGACCTTCATGTCTTTTTAATGTTCTTTTTCTTAGTGATGGTCTAGTGCATTTTCTCAGTAAGCCGCCCTCCTTTTCTTCACGCACATACTCTGAATCATCTATGCTTTCCTATCTACTAGTTCCAAATTGGTAGGTTAGTACCTATTTGGTTGTCAATAAAATATTCCCCTGTAACTTCTTATCTCATGGTCACTAGCTATGTTCATCCCTACTAGCCTGTTTATGCTAATTAAATGGAATGAACAGCATTTCCCTGCCATTTCTCATAAACTGGAAAGGTCTTGGCCATCCCCCTGCTTTGCCATTCTTGTCTCTCAAAGTGGGGAGAATATGGACAGGGAGGGGCCTTCCATAGTTAAGAGTAATGCTGTGAGGGCAGAAAGCTTTCATGCTGATTTATTGACTTATTTTGAAATCTAGATCCTGTTGTTGTTTTTAAGTCTCTATGTCTCTGTTTTAATTTTTATTTTGAGACAGGGTTTCTCTATGTTGCTTAGGCTGCCTTTGGTCTCAAGCTACAATCCTCGAACCTCAGCCTCCTGAGTCAGTAGGATTACAGGCCTATACCACAGCACCTGACATATCTGTTTAGGTCCTCTTTTACCTCTTTTTCTCTGTATAGTGTTACTTTAATATAAAGTATAGCTAGTTAGATGTAGCAGGGAACTTCCTAGAACCAGAAAAGCCTCTTCAGACATTTTTTCTTCAAAGACCTAGATCCTACACAATATTATTAAGCTGAGTAAATTGCTTACAATTTTAGCTGAAATATGTCTTTCTTCCACGGTGCCTGTATTTTTAGCATAGCTTTTTAGCATTTTTGGCAAATGCCTGGTTCCGCTCTTATTACAAGGAAGGGGGCTACTGAGCCTCTTATTTCTGAGCTGCTTGTCCAGTAGTATAATTCGAAAAATGGGTGTGCTGTTGACATTATTAAAGTGCATGTGAGAGAGAGAAACTGGGGGTAAGGGAATACAGACAGATGTGCTTTCTTGGCTTCTTGGAAGGCATGAGATAATGAATATTCAGATTCCATAGGTGACCTCCTGCATTTAAAAAGTATCAAATATTGGTAGTAGACCGAACTGCTAAGGTAAAATTGCTCTGATATAATTTTTGTGTCAGATGTTATATGTGGGTTGAAAAGATGTTCTTGAGAAGGAAAAAATTAATTTATACTGTCTTCTCTCCTTCCCCCCTCCTTCTGCTCCCTCTTTCCCCAATCTTTACTCAAATCTACCATAGGCATATCAAGGGGTGTAGGATTTATTCGATTTGACAAACGAATTGAGGCAGAAGAAGCTATCAAAGGCCTAAATGGCCAGAAACCTCCTGGTGCCACAGAGCCAATCACTGTAAAGTTTGCTAATAATCCAAGCCAAAAAACCAATCAGGCCATCCTTTCCCAGCTGTACCAGTCTCCAAACAGAAGGTATCCAGGACCGCTAGCTCAGCAGGCACAGCGTTTTAGGTAAGTCTGGTGTATTTGTGTGTGTGTGTGTGTGTGTGTGTGTGTGTGTGTGTGTGTGTGTGTGTG
Organism: Pedetes capensis; assembly: GCA_007922755.1. Taxonomy (NCBI): domain Eukaryota; kingdom Metazoa; phylum Chordata; class Mammalia; order Rodentia; family Pedetidae; genus Pedetes; species Pedetes capensis. The sequence goes on along the minus strand of VMDO01012111.1, from coordinate 1,303 downwards.
GCCAGCTACTAAATTGGAAGAAAATACTCAGATTTACTGTTTAGTCTTTTATTGTCAAGATCTCTGATTTGCTTTTGTCATTGCTGCTGTTTCCTTCCTCCCTCCCTCCCTCCCTCCCTCTTTTTTTCTTTTCTTTTTTCCTTTCTTTTCCTTTCTTTTTTCCTTTCTTTTCATTCTTTCTTTTCTTTTCCCTCCCTCCCTCCCTCTCTCCCTCCCTCCCTTTCTTTCTTTCTTTCTGTCTGTCTTTGTCTTTCTTTTCTTTCTCTCTCTCTTCCTCCTTCCCTCCCTCCTTCTCTAGTCTCCCTCCCTCTCTCCTTCTCTTCCCTCCCTCCCTCCCTCACTCCTTCTTTCTCTCTCTTTCTTTCTCTTTTTCTCTTTCTCTCCCTCTCTCCTCCCCTCTCAATCTCTCTCTCATACATACACACACACAGCTACTTGGGGAGCAGTGTTTTTGCTGTCACTGAAGATGGGGACAAAAGGATAATAATCTACAGCAATGGTTCTCCACTGGAGTGATTTTGCCTCCAGGGGACGTTAGTCAATGTCTGGAGACATTCATATTGGCATCATTTGGATGGAGTTGCTGCTAGCATCTAGTGAGTAGAGGCCAGGGATGCTACTGAAAATCCTACATCATACAAGATAACCAGCAACAACATTATCTGACCCAAAGTATCAATTGAGATATCCTGACTTACAGATTGCTTGCGTCTAATGAACTATTTCTGTATTTCAATTTTTTGGTCAAGCTGTCTCAGTTAAATTTGTTTTACAGTACATGCACCATTAAGGAACTGTGACCTGTGTGAATAGCCTCCGTTTCTACAGACAGATTGTTCTTCCCTTTTGTGTTGTTTCTTATGGTTTACAAATTGTCAAACTTTCAGTAGAAAGGACCATATAATAAGTATTTTAAACTTTATGAGACACGTTCTTTCCAACTGTGTCTTTTTTTTTTTTTTTTTTTTTTTAAGTAACTCATTAAAGATGTAAAGACCTTAGCTCCTGGGCCATACAGCAACTGGTTGCAGTCTGGATTTGGTCGGTGGGTGGCAATTTACTTATCTCTGTGTAGTCTATAGAATGTCTACAGCATTAACCCAAAGAAGATACTCTGTCTTATTGACAGGTATAAATATTCCAGCTTTTCAGGTTTTAATCTAATAATGAGAAAGCAACCAAACCAGTAGTCATTCCAAAGCATACATAATCTACATGTGATAAGAGTTGTGATTTTAAGAAGTTAAAGAGAGCACAGTTTCTGGTTTTGTAAACAATTCTCTCAGTTTTTATTTTCCAGGAC
>VMDO01012110.1:0-63625 GCA_007922755.1 Pedetes capensis | reverse complement strand
TGATCCACACAATCAAATGCTTTTGCGTAGTCAATAAAACATAGATAGACATCTTTTTGATATTCTCTGCTTTCAGCTAATATCCACCTGACATCAGCAATGATGTCCCTAGTTCCCCGCCCTCTTCTGAATCCCGCTTGATTTTCCGGTAATTCCCTGTCTATGTATTGCTGCAGTCGCTTCTGAATGATTCTTATGTTGTGCTGTTGGGTATTTTGTCACAGCAATGAGAAAAGCAAACCAAAACACAATGCAACAAAACATACAGTCAAATACACTATGTCAGTGGACTTCCAACGCAGACACAACTGCAATTCAATGGCAAAAGAATAGTATTTCCAGCAGCGTGAGACCCATCAGATAATCACATACCAAAAAGTCAACCTTAAGCTATACTTTATCCCACATACAAAAATCAATCCAGAATGAATCACAGACATAAATGCAAAGTATAAAAATGGAAAACTTCTAAAGTTAAATACAGAAGAAAATGTTTGTGATCCTGACAAAGATTTCTTAGATATAACACCAACACACAATTCATAACAGAAAAATTGATTACATTGGACTTCATCGCAATGTAAAGCCTCTGCTTTGCACAAGACGCTGTCAGGTGATGAAAAGAAAGGCCACAGACTGGGAGACACACCGGAAAAATACAGGCCTGATAGAGGATGTGTACCCTAAATGAAGAACTATCAGAATTCACGAAGAGCCAGAAGCCATAGCACATGCCTGTAACCCCAGCAACTTGGGAGGCTAAGGCAAGAAGATAGCGAGTTGGGGGGCAGAAGTAGCCTATACAACTTAGTGGGACCTTTATTAAAATTTAAAAATTAAAAGGTGCTAGGGGTGCAACTCATAGGCTGGGATTTAGCTCAGTTGGTAGAGCGCTGAGCTGCAGTCTCTGAGGTCCCGAGTTCAATTCCCAGCACTGCAAAAATGGGAGAAGGGCCTGGCAATCCACTCCCAAGGCAATCCCGAAACAGTCAGCCATTGAAAACCCTATGAGGGTTGCTATGAGTCAGATATCGACTCGACGACACCTAACAACAACAACAGGGGTACAACTCAGTGGTAGAGCACTTGCTTAGCGTGTGTGAGGCTGTCAGTTCAAACCCTTAATATTGGGGGGAAGAAAAAAAACGTCAGTAAGAAGTAAATGAACAGCCTAGAATTTAAAGTGGGCAAAAGATTTAAATAGACACTTCACCAAAGATGATGTATCGGTAGCAGACAAGCATATGAGAAGATTCCCCACACAGTATGACAACAGGAAACTGCAAAATATTACCCTAATGAGGAACCAGTACAATCCTATCAGACAGGGGGTGGCGGAACAAAGGACCAATGAGGACAGAGAGCAACAGGAACTGTATGCCGCTGGTGGGAATGCCAGATGTACAGGCACAGTCTGGCAGCTTCTGGCAAACATAATACGCAATCCAGCAATCCCACTCCTAGGTATTTAGCCCACTTCCATAACAATGTGCATTCACGAAACAAAGCCTGCATGCAGATGTGTATATGAATGAAGCATTACGCATGTTTATTCATAATCAGCAAAAACTAGGAAAAAGTCAAAATATTTTCTACTGGTAAATGGATAAACCAAGTCAGGTACATCCAAACAATAAACCCCAACTCAACAATAGACAGTAACACTCAGTTACGTGAATGGGTCTCAAATGCACCACTTCCAGTGAAGGAAGCTGGACTCAAAGGGCCATGTGCCTAAGATTCTATTTATATGACATTCTGGTGTAGACTTATGGCATCTGATCCCATCAGATATCCAAAGCTAAGCAGGGTCGGGCCTGGTTAGTACTTGGATGGGAGACCATCTGGGAACACCAGGTGCTGTAGGTTTGGGAGATGGACCCGGCAACCCACTCCCAAAAATCAATCTGCCATTGAAAACCCTATGAACAGCAGAAAAGCACTGACAATAGTGTTTTGCCTGTTGTATGTAGGGTCACTATGAGTCGGACACCAACTCGATGGCACATAACAACATAGAAACAGAAAACAGATCTCTGGTTGCCAGGAAGCAGAGGCTGACTTTGAAGAGACACAGGAGAACTTTGTGAATCATAAAATTATGGAATCATTCTGTCTTAATTGTGGTGATAGTTCAATGACTTTGAATTGTCAAAAATCACAGTACTGTGAACTAAAAACAGTGAGTTTTTCTCTATGGAAATGATACCTTAATTTTTTAAGTATATGGTTCTCACAGTCTACAATTAACACTTTAAAATACCAGATTAAAATTTTTCTACATAATATTTATATATGTATGCTGTCTCTATAAGCAGAGGCTCAGAAAATATTGCTTATTTCTTAGGAACGACTATCTGAACACAATATTGAAAACTGAAGGAAAGATATTATCAAGCCCATTTTGAAACTTGCTCCTGCTACAAGGAAAAAAAAAGGCCAAAGTTTGCAAATTGCTATCCTTCATCAGTTCCCTTCACACACAGATCAGTCAGTAAAATTTTCTCTCTTATCTTAATTGAAGCAAGTTTATCAGCTTCCGGGAAAGATTTCATGATAAATCAGAAATATTTTCATGTTCTCTAGTACTTTGTAGGATTTGACCAATAGTCGTATGGATATTCTGAAATATTTGTTGATGTCAGTCTAAACATAATCTGCTGCATTCAATAGCAAAGGAATTCTTTTTGCCTTAATAAAAATCAGAACCATCTGTTTTCATGGAAACTCTCTTGATACAGGATCAAAATTTCATGTGTTCAATGGCACTGAATAAAACCCACCCTGAAGAAATAATCACCAAATGACTGAAGACACAGGCTACCTACATGTGAGCCAAGCCAGGAAGCAGAACAAAATATATATCTATCATACGCTTATCTTGTCCCAGAGAACTGCTGAGCACTCAAGCTTTTCCTCTTCTTTTTTGCCTAATCACTAAGTGGGCAGAAATGTTTTCCTTTCATTTACTGGAAACAGGAGTGATGCTGCCTCAGCAGATAAAACACAAAAGCACACAAAAGCCAAGATAACATCTCGTTAGCTGTGAGCAAAACAAAACACAAAGAGACTTCATTAGGGCACGAATTTCACCATCAAAAGTTGTATTTGGAAAAATTAAATTGTGGAAGGAAAAGGTCTAAGATCCCATGGAGGACAGAAAGATTACACGGCACATACCAGGACCCCAAGAGCCCAAGACGCAAGAGAACCAGGACAGCAAGAAAGCATGGAGTCCAGCGTTGAAAGGCAGCTGGGCCCAAGGCAGAAGAGTCAGTCATGGTGTGGGAAAAGCTATTAAGCATAAAAGAATTGTTGTTGTTGTTGTTGTTGTTGTTGTTGTTGTTGTTAGGTGCCACTGAGTCAGTATCCGACTCATAGCAACCCTACATACAACACGTGAAACACTATTGCCAATGCTTCTCTGGTATTCATAGGGTTTTCAATAGCTGATTGCTTTTTGGGAGTGGATTGCCAGGTCCTTCTCCCAGAAAAGAATTATTGTTGTTAGGTGCCCTTGAGTCGTTAACCGACTCATGGCGACCCTACGTATAACAGGCGAAACACTATTGTCAGTGCTTCTCTGCTGTTCATAGGGTTTTCAATGGTGATTGCTTTTTGGGAGAGGGTTGCCGGGTCCTTCTCCCAGAAAAGAACTAGTGAGCTGTAAATAAAAGCAGAAATAGTAAATGGGAAGTCAGTAACTGTTGTTGTTGTTAGGTGCCGTCCAGTCAGTATCCAACTCACAGCGACCCTCTTGGGGTTTTCAATGGCTGAGTGCTTCGGGATTGCCTTGGGAGTGGATTGCCAGGCCCTTCTCCCATTTTTGCGGTGCTGGGAATTGAACTTGGGACCTCAGAGACTGCAGCGCAGCGCTCTACCCACTGTGCTAAATCCCAGTCCAGTCCTAGTAACTACCACCCCTAAAATACATATTTTAATTGACATGTGATAAATGAAAAAAATGTTAGTAGAGGGAACTGTTCTCCCAATTAGTTATTATGCTAAGAGAAAACTTTTTTCATTAAAAATTCCAAATTTGGGTTTATTTGCCCAGGAAGAAACACGGCTACAATTCTGTTGTCATAAAAAGAAAAAGAAAAAGAAAAAAGTTAAAGGGCAGAGCAGAGAGCAAAATGTATTCCAATTAGGAATTTTTAATCCACAGAAAGATGGCCATGTCCACCAACTACTCTAAAGGAATCCAGACTCCAAGCATGTGAAGATAAAATGTTGTTCAGAGAACCGAGAGGCTGTGTAAATGAGACAGACGAATCTTTACTGGGGATGTTAGGGAAACTGTATAGAACAAGAGAGGTATCAGAGGTCTACAGCAGTATGAAAACAGTGTTAGCTTGAAAAGCCAAGGAGAAGCAATTCGGAAAACTGAAGATAAAAGGGAACTGGGTGTGGTGGCACACGCCTGTCATCCCAGCAACTCAGGAGGTGGAGGCACACAGGAGGTGGATCACAAGTTCAAGACCAGAGGCAGCCTTCATAACTTAGCAAGACCCTGTCTCACAATAAAAAGTAAAAATGGGCTGAAGTTATGGCTCAGTGGTAGAATGCTTGTAAGGCATGCATGAGACCCTGGGTTAAAGCCCCCAGTGGCAAAAATAAAAATAAAAAATAAAAAAACAAAGGGAGCCTGGGGCAAGAGTAGGATCTCGAAGGATTCTGTGCTCCTGAAAAGGAATCTAAGTTTGTAAGACAGTGTGGGTTACCGGGAACAAATCCCATCGGGGAAGGAGTTTTATTTTTTAATCTGAAGAGCTAAAACCACTAGGTCTGGGATAAAGGGAAACAGTGGGGCTGAGGACGTAGCTCAGTGGTGGAGCACCCATCTAGCATGTGCAAGGCCTTGGGTTCAATCCCAGCCTCAAAAAAACCTATGATAAAAGGGAACAATGGAGCGGACTACAGTAAGACATGTGGCCAGCTCTTTCTGACATCCTTTCCCTGCTACTTGGTCCACAACTATGTGTGAGCTGAGACATGCAGGTCTGGTGCTCCACGCTGCCCATATGGGGCTTGCGTTCTGCTTCCGAGTGCCCTTATACTTGTTGTTGTTGTTGTTGGGTGCCGTCGAGTCAGTGTCTGACTCATAGCGACCCTAGGTACAACAGGTGAAACACTGTCAGTGCTTCTCTGCTGTTCATAGGGTTTTCAATGGTGGATTGATTTTTGAGAGTGGGTTGCCGGGTCTGTCTCCCAAGCCTACAGCACCTGGTGGTCCCAGGCAGTCTCCCATCCAGTACTAACGAGGCCCTGCTTAGCTTCCGAGATCTGACAGGATCAGATGCCTCAAGGCCACAGCTACAGGCACCTTTATAGTAGAGACAGAAAAACAGGAACAAAAAGGAGCATCACTGAGCAGACTATACACTAAATGCACTGCGTCCTGAGAATGCTGTCCACAGAGCCAACCAGACACATTAGTGAGGTGGGAGGTCTCAGGGATCCATCGCAGCCCTAAATCATTAAAGTCTGTGACTTTTTCTCTCAACATAGAGGAGAACACCAATCATATGGTTATTAAAGTTGTACATGGCATAAAGTGCACAGGGATAACCAAATGATTGTGTGATGAAATTAGCATCTAAAAAGCCCTTAAAAACCCATAGCAATGAGCAAATATAATAAAAATTTTAAATGAACATATTAGAGTTTCTTCACTTGCTTCAAAAATATAAAACCCACTTGGGACAAAAAATAACTCCTACAATATTCATGCCTGCAGCCATAGCCCTGTGGTATCTGATCCCGTCAGATCTCGGAAGCTAAGTAGGGTTGGGCCTGGTTAGTACTTGGATGGGAGACTACCTGGGAACACCAGGTGCTGTAGGCTTGGGAGATGGACCCAGCAATCCACTCCCAAAAGTCAATCAGCCATTGAAAACCCTATGAACAGCAGAGAAGCACTGACAATAGTGTTTCGCCTGTTGTACATAGGGTCACTATGAATCGGGTACCAACTCGACGGCATGTAACAACAACATTTATATAAAAAATATTATGTGGGAAATAAAGATTATCAGAAACATAAGTAAAATCCCGTGTGTGTCAGGGTGTGAGTCTTGGTCTTATTTGAAGACAAGTTCAAGATGAGAACAGGGGAGTCTCTTCTCCTCTGGAATGGGGACCACAGATGGGGGCTGGGTCTGGCTCCAGGAGCCACTAGAGAAAGATGACTTACAACCTAAGGTTAAGGACAGTTATCAGCTGAGGGAGGGCTGGGTTGTGTAAGAACTAAACCATGGGAACAGAGGATTTGCTGGGGCCAGGAGAAAGTCCTTGGGGTATTCAAAGTCTGTCCCATGGAGAAAACTTTAGATTTGCTCAGGTTGGTCCCGAGGGTACACTTAGGACCCATGGGTGGGAAGTGCTAAAGAGTCACGTTTCAATCAGGTATGACTGTTGTTGATAGGTGCCGTGGAGTCATGTGCGACTCACAGTGACCCTCATGGGGTTCTTCAATGGCTGTTTCAGGATTGCCTCAGGAGTGGGTTGCCACATCCTTCTCCCATTTTTATGGTGCTGAGAATCAAACCCGGGACCTCAGAGACTGCAAAGCAGCGCTCTACCAACTGAGCTAAATCCCAGCCTCAATCAGGTATAGAAAGACATTTCTAACAGACGTGACCCAGGGTACAACGGGTGACCTTGTGAATCAGGGTAAATTGCCATCCCCGGACACTCCAAAACCAGGGCTTCGAACCCACATAAGAAATGCATTAGACCGAGGTTAACGGTTCTTTACTGCCAATAACCTAAAGATTCCATTCAGCGCTGCTGTGTCTGTCACTCTTCTGCCTGATATGTCCTTTGTTAGACAATACAAAAAGCAAAGGAGAAAGTTACTTAGCTTTTACCTCACTGTCAAAATTCAGTGTTGGCCACAATCAGTTCTAAGTTAGTACTGAACTTTCAGAGAAGGCAAGCAAGGACAAAGAGGGGAAAGACCAGGGACAGGGGGCTGTTGGAGAGAGGGCGTGACCTACAGGAAGGCCAAGGGGAAGGCGTCACCCAGGAGGAAGTGCCCAGCCGAGGCGGCTTCTCCTCCACACTCCTCCACGTGGAATCAATCCCATGGCCTCTCCCCACCACATCCTGGGTATCTCTAACTTTTTGGGTCTTTGAGCTGCTGACCAAAATCTCACAAATTGTATGTTTTCTTTCTGCTTTTATTATGAAGACAAAATAGGACAAGTAGGAGAAAGACTTGGAAGTATGAAAAAAAAGTCAAAATGAGAACATTTACCCACTGCAAATCATCGAAATGCACATCTCCATCTTCATGAAAGCTCAGCAAGCAGGCTGATGGATTTGCTCTGCAGAACCCCGGCTCTCTCATTTCTAGAGTATTTCTGACCAGTGAGGGGCTAGGGTTTAGCTCAGTTGGTAGAGTGCCACTCTGCACATTCTGAGGGCCTGGGTTCAATCCCCAGCATGGCAAAAATGGAGAAGAACCTGACAGCCCACTCCCAAAACAATCAGCCATTGAAAACCCTACGAACAGCACAAAAGCACTGATTCTACAGTGCCAACATGGCACAGTGTCGGGAGAGTGTTTCATTCTGTTGCACATAGGGTCGCTATGAGTCAGGTAGAGGGCATCTAATAACAATATATGTCCATGGTCACAGCAGCTCAGCAAATTTCAGCCCCACATGATTGGGAAGTATTTACCAATATCTCTGAATTCATACAGGCTTTAAAAAGTTGCATCTCCTGACTAATTAAAGCTAATCTTCTATTTGGATATGCAAACTTTGAAAACTTTGCTTTTTATTGCAAGCCGTAGTAGTCAGCTTTCCATTGGTGGGACAAAAAGCCTGAGGTAAGGAACTCATCAGGGGAGGGTGGGATGGGTGGAAGCATACAAGAGGGTAAGGGGGTACCTATATGAATAATGTACATCAAAATGCATATATGGAAATGTCACAATGAAAAGCACGTCAGAATGAATCACATTAAGGTGTACATTAAAAATGTCCAATAAAAAATATAAAGAAACAAAGCATTAAAATTACAAATTATGATTCCATGTGTTACTTAAGAAAAGTTATATTGTTAGGAATGGATGAGAATTCAGAGATCATTCAGAAACATTTGCATGTCAAAGTAGAGAGACTCTTAGTCAAAATCCGCAGGAGTAACTGAAGTCCACTCATTCATATGTTGTGCTAGGCTTCAATATAAATCCTGGATTCAATGTTGACACACCTAAAATGGAAAGCAAAAATTTTCAAAGTTCTGCTAATATGAAGATAAATTCATCTATGTGAGAATATTCTTTTATCTTCAATAAAAGAATAAATTCCAATAAAAAAAGGAACTCATCAGAAGGAAAGATTTACTCTGACTCACAGTTTCAGAGGTTTTAATACACGGTCACTTGGCCTCATTGTTTTGGGCCTATGGTGGAGAAGGCTGCTAGCGCCATAGCAGCCAAGATATGAAAGAGAGACAGGGAGTTGCCAGGGTCCCGATACCCGCTTCTGTCACAGCCCCCAGGCACCTAGCTTCCTTCCACTGGAACCTAGAGCTCTGCCGCCTCCCAGTGATCCCATCCACTGGGGACCAAACCTTGAACACATGGCCTTTGGGGAACATTTCAATTCTGAACCACAACTTATGCAAAACTTACTTTTAAAATATACAGTAAAAGAGAAGTCTTTCTCTCAAGTCAGGTCCCAATCTCTGCCCTCCCCAGAGGCAAAGGCTAGTACCAATTTCTTGATTAATCATAGAGTATTTCTGGCAGGACATACAAGCACGTGTGTGTATGTGTCCACGCATACACGCACCCACGCACGTTCATGCACGTGTGAGCCTGGGGATGCCCTATTTTCCATAAGTGGAAGCCACCATCAACCTGTCCTGCCTTTTGTTTGCTGCATTTGATGGCCATCTACTCTGTTGTGACACCTGTTGCTATGACATCAATGATCTCACCCACCCCTGGTGCATGGAGGAAAGATCTCAGAATAACCTGGAATCTGTGTGGCTCATACTCAGCTTTTCCTAGGCAGGAGGAGTACAGCTTTGAATTATGGCAGTAGAATTAGAACCTCTTGCAGGCAAGGGAACAGCTTTCAATGTAGAACCCTTCCTGATATATTTTAAGAAAATGCAAAAGCCATGCTTGCCCCTCCCAAGACAGGAGCACCCGGCCTCATGAGATCCTAGGTTTCCAATGAGATGCCAATTCCTCCAGTGCTCCTGAGCACTGCCACTACCTGGAAACAGTATTAGCGCGCCATTTTTTTTAATCCTCTTGGGCAGCCTCAGTGCCACTGAGCTGCTGCCTGGACTGTACTACACTCCAGGTACAAAGACTATCTATGTTAATGTTCTCCTTTCTAAGTTGCCACCATTTTGAATGGCCTCCCACCCACACCGCTGTTTCCACAGGCTGGTTATGTTCAATGGGTAGAAGTCACACCACAGCACGTGGACTGGCACACGTCATCCCGCCACAGTCTTTCTCACAGCTGCTCCATAATATGCACAAACTATATGTAACTCACCTCCAACTGAAGCCCATTAGGCTGGTCCAGTGACTTACTATAAAAATGACAGGGCAGTTGACTGGCAAGGTGGTGTGATGGGCTTCATTGTGCCTCCCTTAAAGGTATATGCTGGAGTCTTATCCCCTACTGCCTCACAGGGTGGCTAACTGTATTTAGAGATAGGGACTTTAAGGAGGTAATTAAGATGGGATTGGCAGAGCGAGTCCTAATCCGATCTGACTGGTGTCCATGTTAGAAAAAGAGCTTAGGATACACAGAGAGACACCAGAGGCAGAATCACATAGAGGAAAGGCCATGTGAGGTCACAACAAGGAGGTGGCCTTCTGCAAGCCAAAAAAGAGATGCCTCAGGAGAAACCAACCCTGCCAACAGCTTGATCTCAGGCTTCCAGCCTCCAGAGCTGGAAAAAAATAAATTCCTATTGTTTAAGCCCCCAGGCCTCAGAATTTTGTCATGGCAGCTCCAGCAAATGCATAGATGCATACTTTAAAAAGTTATCAATTTTCTCATATCAGTGACATGTTTGTACTAAACTACCTTTAGGTGAAGGAGATCTGGAAGACAGCTGTTAGCTCAGTTTTGCTTAGAAGATAACATTTCATCGGCCTATTTCTAAGTAGGTGGAACAATTCTGTTAGATCTGCTTTAACCTTCTCCAAGACTTATGCTTCCAATTAAGGACCAAAAAAGGCTCAGAATACAAGCTTTGGAGTTATTCAAATGCCGCTAATATCTGAGCTCCCTCAGTGGATGGGATGACTCCATGGCAAAAGAGCCTTCCCCATGGCCCAGTTGAGTAGTGCAATAGAGGAAAATACGCAGGCTTTAGTAGCTGGCAAACCCATGTTCAAATACCAGCTCCTCTACTTACTAGTGAGTATGTATGCCTTTCCAAACGTATTAATGGCTACATGCCTCAGTTTGCCCAACTTAGAAATATCATAACTATACCACAGTGTTAACATGAAAAACGTTAAATGGGTATAAATCTGCAAGATGATGGGCAGTCTATACCTGCCAGTTCTCTTTATCACAGTTTCTAAACCCTGAATTTTCACTCATCATGGAAAACGTACAGTGACTGCAGTTTGCCTTTCTGAGCTGCCAAGGGGATACCAGTGGGGTAGGCTGGAATTGGGTAAGGGCCAGGGTAGAAGCAAGGAACCTGACACTTCTCCTCCACAAGTTCATCTCTTACAGTCTTGTTGTGTTGTTAGGTGCCTTCCAGTGGAGTCGTACCTGACTCATAGTGACCCTCATAGGGTTTTCAATGGTTGATTGTTTCGGGATTGCCTGGGTCATGGATTACCATATCCTTCTCCCATTTTTGTGGTGCTGAGAATCAAACCTGGGACCTCAGACACTGCAGAGCAGCGCTCTACCAACTGAGCTAAATCTCAGCCCCTTTCAGTCTTACCAAAGCTAAATTTCTATTCAGGAGTTTAACAAATTGCAAATGCCCTTGAAAAAAGCAACATGTAATTTAACACTTAAATCAAAGGTCAGTGGATATGTGATCAAAGGCCATGTGATAAAATGATTGAGGGTAAGTGCCAGGGATCAGCCGTAGCCGGAGCATAAAAGGAAGATCACCAAGTTAGAAGCTTTACTTGCCTTACAGCTTTGGCAACTGCTAGCTCCACTTTCCTGGGATTATGTCTAATGCATTCTGCCACAGAGTCCTTTAACTGTCACATTCCACATGAAAAACACTACAAAGCTGTATTTACAGCAAGGCGTAGCAGACCTCCCCACCTGCACATATCCTCTGGGTTTGGGATATGTATGTTTTGTGAATGGGAGAAGGATGTGGAGGTCCACTCCCAGAAAAAAACCTGAAAACAACCAGCCACTAAAAACCATATGAGATACAACCCAGCTATACCACTCCTGGGAATATACCCAAAGGGAGACGAGTCATCACACCACAGAGACACCTCCATCTCCATATTCTATGTGACACTTTTCACGATAGCAAGGGTATGGAACCAACCAAGGTGCCCATCAACAGAAGAAGGGATAAAAAATTATGGTATGTATACACAATGGAATACTACTCAGCAATAAAACAATGGAATGACATTTGCAGCAAAATGGATGGAATTGGAGAACATCATCTTAAGCAAAAGAAAAAACAAGCGCAAAAAAGAAATACCATATGTTCGCACTCATATGTGCGGTCTGAATCTTACTTAAAGGAAGAAAAGTCCTATATATAAGGTGATATATAGAAAATGCACAATTAAACTTAATGAAGAAGGGTAATATAAAGAGTAGAAAGAAGGAGGGAGGGAACTAGCAGACGGAAGAGAAGACTGCGGAAGGTGGGATGGGGAGGAGAGTCAATGTAGAGGGATAAAGGGGAAGAGGATTATCTCAATGTAGACAATGCAACTTCATGAGTACATTGGAAAAATAGGGGAACATAACCCAAATATGCATTTGAGATTGACTACATATTAGCCACAAGGCTCCATAAATCTTGTGGCTTGATGAAAGTATAGCCAGAAGTAGTTACATAATGGGAAAAAAGCCAGTGCTGTATTACTCTGTACCCCACCATCATTTACTAATAGAGAAAAAAAAAAAAAGAAAAGAAAACTCTATGAGAGTTGCTATGAGTTGGACCCAACTTGACGGCACCTAACAACAACCACATGCTTTGTGAAACTATTCTGACATCTGGAGTAATTGTGTAAAACATAATCTTGGGACTCGAATTTTCATCGGGCAATATGACAGAGAAGAAAACTAACTTGATTCCATCCTTGAACTAAACCTGGTGATCAATGAGCCGACGTTTTATCAATCCTTCCAGCATAATGTTCGCACTGTACTATTAAATTAGAAAAATAAGACATCTAATTTCCCTCACTTATAAAAGTTATATGATCGTTTGGCTCATGTTCAATTTGCATCAGTTCATTGAGTCACAAGTGTGTCAGTTCCAACAGAATCGTAACGTGTCATTATTAAAGAGCACCTGAATCCAAAGGAATATGACGTTCTGCTAACAGGATTCTCAGAGCACTAGAGGTTTCTATTTGAGCTGAGAAACTTTATTGTCTTATTTAGATGCATCTATCCTTACACATGTATACATACTCATTTTTCTATTTAAATATATGACCCACGATGTCTTTGGGGGTAAGTTCCTTGTGTTTAATAGCTGCTATGACAAGTGCACCTGCAGCCATAGCCCTGTGGCATGTGATCCCGTCAGATCTCAGAAGCCAAGCAGGGTCAGGCCTGGTTAGTACTTGGAAGGGAGACCGCCTGGGAACACCAGGTGCTGTAGGCTTGGGATAAGGACTTGGCAACCCACTCCCAAAAATCAATCCACCATTAAAAACCCTATGAACAGCAGAGAAGCACTGACAATAGTGATTCCCCTGTTGTACATAGGGTCGCTATGAGTCAGATATGGACTCGACGGCACCTAACAACAACGACAAGTGCATTTCACTGGTGCTAAAATCATCTCTTTCATAAACACAGTTCTTCAGGGGACAGGTCCCTCTGTTTGGGCAGATGAAGAGAGACGGAGGCCCTGGAAGTTGCTGGGCCAGCTCTGGCAGCTCTGCCCCCATGGGACTCCACCTCACAGTCAGTGGAGAGGTGGATGGAGCCCCTGGGTGGGTGTCCCACGCAGAGAAGCAGAGAAGCTTATGTCACTCAGTCTCTCTCATGCCATTGCAGTTCCTGTCTTCAACCTCATACCTTAACTTCTACTCTCTGCCCTTCCCCTCTTGTTCCCTAGTTCAAATCCTCGATGTGGAATCTGAGCAGATCACCCAGTGTCTTTCTGCCAGCCACTTCGTGGGCCTGCTGACAGCTTGCCCTGGGCTCACATATCCAACCCTGCTCCAGTCAACAGAGGAAGGTTTGGAGGCAGTTGGCCCTCATAAGCCTGCTCCTTGCACAAGGTGAGGGGTCGCAGTGTCACTTAAGAGAAGATAACACAGCTGGGCGCGGTGGTGCACGCCTGTAATCCCAGCAGCTGGGGAGGCGGAGGCAGGAGGAACCCAAGTTCAAGACCAGAGGCAGTCTGCGTAACTTAGTGAGACCCTGTCTCGAAAAGTAAAAAAATGGGCTAAGGGTGCAGCTTACTGTTCCAGCACTTGCAGAGCATGTGAGTACAAGGCCCTGGGCTCAAACCCCAGTACTGCAAAAAAAAAAAAAAAAAAAAAGAGAAAGGATAACACACCATTAGTGATGCACACCAACCCGGAGCTTCAAGAACTGTGTGTGTTCTGGCCAAACTGTGTGGAATTTTATAATCCAATCTTCCTCTCTCAGGACTCCCCGTGGCTGTTGTTCTGATACAATTTACCTTCATCCATTAGCCTCCCAGTGTTTTCACTACTTTGTTCTGCAGTACCTGAGAGAAAAAGGCCACAGCCACTTTGTTTATGGGGCTGCGAGGTTTCATAGGTGCTGTGTGAGACCCTTCTCGCTGAAGGCTCCCTCAGTGCACCATAGACCCGGGAGGTCAGCTCAGAGGATCGGGACGGCCCTGCTAAGGCTGGAAAACCCATCACCACTTCAGATCATCTTAGGATCCCTTCCGCAACATCTCTACCACCAAGTGGCTGCCCAGCCTCTGCTCCCAGGTCTCCTTGCTGGTCCCAAGGCAACACCACTAAGAGTGAGTGTATTAAGAATGTTGCTCATAGCCGGGCGTGGTGGCGCACACCTGCAATCCCAGCGGCTGGGGAGGCAGAGGCAGGAGGATCGCAAGTTCAAGACCAGAGACAGTCAGTGTAACTTAGTGAGACCCTGTCTCAGAAAATAATAAAATCTACAAAATGGGCTGGGGGTGCAGCTCAGTGGTCCAGGCCCTGGGTTCAACCCCTAGTACCGCAAAAAAAAAAAAAAAAAAAAAAAAAGAATGTTGCTCATGTTGAGCTTAAAGGTCTTGTTCCTTTAGCCCCACTCAAAGGCCCCGGTTCCTCCCTAAAACCAGTCAGAGCAGCCTAACCCCAGCGAAGCAGCTGAGTACAATAAAGACCTCACGCTCCTTAGCAATGACTGCCCTTGGATTAACTAAGCATATATTGAAGACAGTACCGACTTCTGAGGCCAAAAAAGGGGAAGAGTTTCCAGGAGCCTCTGGTACACAGTGATGCCCTTAAACACTTAAAAATGTCTGCCACGTTGCCTCTGACAGCCTCTCACCAGAGGACACAGTCACAAACTTTTTTTTTAATTGTTTTTTATTTTTGTTTTTCTGAGACAGGGTCTCACTATGCAGCCCAAGCTGGCCTCAAACTCATGATCTTCCTGCCTCAGCCTCCTGAGTGCTGGGATTACAGGCGTGCGTCATCGCACCTGGCCACAGCCTCTTTAATTATGTCTCTGAGGATACGCTTTCAAGGCACCCAGAATTCACCTCCATTTACCCGCATGGATTCTTCTATTGTTTTCCAGTTCTAGTTCTTTATATCATTCATCTAAGCCTTTGGTGCCATCGAAAACCCTATGGACAGCAGAGAAGCACTGACAAAGTGTTTTGCCTGTTGTACGTAGGGTTGCTATGAGTCGGATACAGACTCCATGGCACCTAACAACAACAACAAGCCTTTGGTAATGTGGGAACAGACCGTGACAAAAACAGCCCCTGTGTGAGGCAGGAAGGAACTCCCAGGGACCTGTCTTGGAGAAACCTCCCTATGTAGGGACAGTGACCCCTGCACCCCAGTTGTCATTCAGAGGGACAGGGGAACTTCTGGAGCCCGTTTGACCAGCTAGTCCCAGCCATCACGTCGGCGGCAGGCTGCCTCCCTTCCCACTGGCCACCAAAGATGAGTCTTGCACGGGGCCTCCTCCAATTCTCTTTCCTCACGAAGGCCAGGGAAAGGCTGGCTAGCAATGGGAGACCAGAGAGAGGTGGCTGTGGCTGTGCTAAGTTACCAGGCGACCCTCCTGCTTGGAAGGGCAGTGGAAAGCTGATTCCTCCCCTGTCCGGAAAAATAGCCTCTTCCCCCCTAGCACTCTCTGCAGTGTGGGCAGAGGGCCCAGGCTAAGCTGTGACTCCCTTCTGCCCTCAGGATGACGTGAGGCCCTGGGAAGCCCTTCGCTCACCTGGGAAGGCCAGGTCCAACTGCACAGCCCTCTTGACTGGTCCAGCTCTCCCGAGCACCACCCGAGAGCCCCTCTGCGCCTGGCCCACCGCCCCTGGGCGCCCTCCGTCCATCGTCCCGCATTCCAGACACACGGCCCACCCTTGCTGGACAGGGCCGCCTCCACCAGCCCTCTCCAGAGGGAAGGTGGCCTCTCAGAGACCTGGCATTCCACACGGCCACCTCCCCACACCGCAGTTTAGCCCTTCAGGCCTACCTCCATCAGGACCACGTAGGGCACAAACACCTGGGTAAAAGCCGCTCAAAGCAACGCGGATCGCTTACCTCACCAAAGACGCCATCTTGGAGCGGGAGGCCTCAGGACCGAGGCTTCCGGTCCGCTCCTCCAGCCTCGGCGTCTCAGCTTCCTGTCCCTATTTCTGCAGGGGCTCATGACGGCTGCTGAAGCCGCTGCCTTCTAGGGCCTCTCCAAAGCCGGGCGGGTGCTCCCTTCAGACACCTCAGTCTGGCAGCAAGAGGAGCCTTCTCAAAGCTCCCAGCATGCTTCCCCCATCGTCATCAGCAGGAACTGCTCACCTGCCCCCTGACACGCACAACAAAAGGGAGCAGGGCTCCCCTGGTCAGCAAGACCCCACTCATCCCAGCGGATGGCTCGACTGGAAGAGGAAAGGCTGAGGGGACCGATGGACTCCTAATGGGTCCCCAAAGCAACCCCAAGGAGACTTGACTGACCTTAGAAACAAAAACAAAAAGGTTGACTCTTGGCATCCTTCATGGTCTTCAATACCCAGCAGGAAAGCCTAACCAACTATGCAGTAATTAGTAACGCAAAACAGGAGGAGTTGAACTAAGATCCAAAGTAAGCTCTAAAGGCGATGTCAATTATTAAAAATCTACGTAGAAGGACCCTGGTGAACAAGTGTTCAAAAGGCTGACAAACTGCAGCAGTCTCCAGCCACACCTGTGGCATGTCACAGGGCCTGCCCTACTCGCCCTTCCAGCCCACTTAAATAGGACCTTCTTCTTGTTGTTGTGGTTAGGTGCCACCGAGTCAGGTCCAACTCATAATGGCCATGGACCCTATGTACAGTAGAACAAAACATTCCATGACACTACACCATGCCCAGCACTTTATCAGTGCTTCTCTGCTGTTCATAGGCTTTTCAATGGCGGATTGTTTTGGGAGTGGGCTGCCAGTTCCTTCTCCCATTATTGTGGTGCTAGGGATCAAACCCAGGGCCTCAGAGAGTGCAGAGCAGCACCCTACCAAGTAAGCTAAACCGCAGCCCAAAGGAGACCTTACCAAGTCTTATTACATGCTCCAATAGCTGTCAAAGTCCAGAAAAATGTCTATAATACCCCAGAAAGTAGAATGAAGTCACTGCCTTTGCCTAACTCTATACGAAAGGGAGGTGCATTCTAGAGAGGAGATGGTAATTAAATCTTACCCAGATGCCTCCTATCAAATATGTAAATATCTTCTAAAGTATGGTAACACCTTCCCGGGGTGGATAGAGGTCTACCCACCCAGATCAAAAGAGCTAAAGTTGTGATCCCTGAGTTCCCACAGCTAAGAACACTGTGAGGATGAGATTGCGTCCACCTGTGGACCATTAGAAGCCCCAAAGCTTCTCTTCAGATGAGGGGAGGGGGAGGCATCGTGACTTCTTCCTGATGCATTGTGGTCCTCTAATCTTCCAGCTCAAACCTTTTCATGTTCCCCTTAAGATTAGACAAGTGGAGACTTTCAAATCCTGGATAGGTAGGGTCTGTTGTTGTTCTTAGATGCTGTCAAGTCAGTATCCGACTCATAGCGACCCTGCGTACAACAGGCGAAACACTGTTATCAGTGCTTCTCTGCTGTTCATAGGGTTTTCAATGGTGGATTGATTTTTGGGAGTGGGTTGTGAGATCTGTCTCCCAAGGTAGAGTCTACACCCCTAAAAAGACTTAAGAAGCTGCAGAAGCCAGATCTTTAGCCTTCATCTGAGATGCCCAGGCTGACCAAGAGCCCTAATGACGCCCTTATCTTAGAATTCTGTCTTACAGGCACCGCTACACAAATTCCTTTAAAAGATCACAAGAACAGAATGCTCTGGGCCCGATCAAAGGGCTGTAGATATGGGCAGTACTTCTGAGAACTCCCAGACCCCTCTGCCTCTGAATGGCATACTTTAGCAACTCAAAGCCTCACCTTATCTGACTTCCGCTTTCCACACCCCTCCTTCCCTGCTTATAACCCATAATATAAACCTTTACCCTGCAACAAGTCGGGGTCCCGACACTGAACCGCTGAGCCGTGAGGTGCGGTACCCTGGACCTCGAGCTTTAATAAAGGCTCTTTGTTCTTGCATGCAACTTCGGACTCCCTGGTAGTCTTTGGGGAACTCAAACTTTGGGCATAACATATCAACCTTAAGATTAAGGGATCAAAGTCTCCGAGGGGGGAAATGAGGCAGGAGAGAAAGACAGGGAAATTTGGGGGATGTGAAAAGGGAGAAAGGTTTCACTCCAGGATCTGGTTTGAATCTTTCCAGCTGAGAATCAGGAACTTTGCCACAACTACCAAGAAGATTGCTGTGAGGACCGCCTGCATAGAGAGATTATGTGGGGGAGACATTTTAAGTAATGAAAATGTTAAAATAGTAAGCCATGCTTGGGGTCAAAATATACGTAAGCAGTTTGAGCTGAACTTCCTTTCCCCTCTGTAATTCCGTGCCTCTTTGAGACATGCCCAGGCAACTCCCTCATGACTCTTATATAATGCACTTTAAAAGCTCATTTTACTAAAGGGAAGTTCCTCCAACAGAAAAACCTAAACAATGGAACTTCTCATGACCTTATTTGCACCTCCCTAGCCTATGGCAGGCACCTTTTTAGGTGGAGTTTGAGGCTCACATCACACCAGGTGCCCAGAGCTGGGCGCCCAGGAGTGCCATCACCTGGAGTGTGCCCTAGCTTAAAGAAAACTGGAGGGAACATGTGTGTCAGCCTTTCTTGTTTTGTTTTGTTTTTGGCTGCTGCTTCTTGTCCTCTTGTAAGTCCACATATTGGATGCCCTCTCTCTCTGAGTGCCTACATGTATTGTAAAGCACGTAGTTACTAAACTCCATACCTTTGCTTCATTCTAGAAAGAAAGAGAGAAAGACGAAAGAAAGAAAAGAAAAGAAGAAGGAAAAGAGGAGAGGAGAGAAGAGAAGGGAAGGGAAGGGAAGAACACCACTGGACCACAGGCTGGGCCCATGCAACCTGCAAGGTGATGCCTGCCACCTGAAAAGCTAGAGGTTCTGCTAGCAAGACAGGAGGGAATGGCTGCAGGGTGGGAGGCAGCAGCATCTGCACGCCTCCCTCAGGCCCACTCATGCCCCCTGCTTCAGGAGCGGCAGCCTGGCCTGCAGACCTTACCATCTGGTGGATGAAGAACCTTCACCACGGCCCACATAACTTCAGATGACTACTGAAGAGCTGGGCACGCCATGTCAGATACAGCCCCCAAAGCAACAACCCACACCACACACGTAACCAATGGCCGTACTTCTTGTCCAGTGCTTGTCGAGGTAGAGTATCACATGCTCTGCAACAAGTGGGTGACCTTTCCCAAAACGTGCTTAGCTAGGGCTAAGAACTCTGGTCACAGCACAAGCTTAGAAGACGGCTGGACTTAGAACACTTCCTTCTTCACAGCCAGGTCTTTTAGACCTTGGGCCGTCAATGACAGAACTTTGGCAGAAGGCTGGTATCCAGCCGTGTGGTTCAAATGTCAGGAACGTTGCATTTCTTCTATTCTTTTTGGCTACGACTTACCTCAGTGTATGCCATCTCCCAGGGATGGCAAACAAACACAGGGTATCTGGAAGATCGCCTCCCTTCTTAAATCTTTTAAACTTGGTTTCCTGAGCACTTGGTGAAGCTAAACATTTGAGGAAGGCTGAACATTGGAACCTGCCAAGAGTCTGAAGGGACCTGTCTGGCACACAGGGGCACCACACTTTCAGGAAAAGATGCACTCAGGTGGGAGTGGACTCAAGCCTTGACCCAAGTGTCCACGGACACCCCCAGATCTGTTCATCAAGGCTCCTCCCCAGCCATATCACCCTATTTCTACTCTTTTTCTTTCAGTGGTACTAGAACCCAGGGCGTTGTCCGTGCAAGACAAGCACTCTTATCACTGAGCTGCATTTCCAGCCCCCTAGTCTTTCTTCTTGAACTTTAAGCTTTATCACCTTCGCACTGGCCCCTAACTCCCATCTGTTCAGATATTTATTTCTGACTTCCCACATAGTAACTCTCATTCCCTAATTGGTGTCACGAGCAAACTTCATCTGTATCCTTAGCCTACTAACTGATAAAAATTCAAACCAGCAAGGAAAGCCATGATCACCTTTCTAGGAAAATCCTTATTGTATAGTTTACTTAACAAGCCCCAATTTTAAAAGGTGATTCAAGCTCTTACAGACTCAGAATCACAACACTTCCCTGAAATAATCAATTTTACTCTGAGGTTGCAGGACCAGCACCAGTTAATTCTTGGGAAACCAAAGGAGAAAACTGGCAGGCTATGCGTGACTCTGCACAGAGCATGGTACCTCTACGAGCCCACCAGGAATGCTCCTAGAAAACGGTGGAAAACCTCCAAGGTTCCACAAACCCATCTCTATCTACCACATCTTCATGGCAAGTGTGCCCCCCAAAGTATAGGACAGTATAGGACAGAATGCAAGGTGACAGCAAGAGACAGACACCAACAATGGCCCTCCCACCAAAACTGTACAACATGGGAGAGAACTCACTTTCAGGAGGAAATCAAGGGTGGAAAGGGAGAGATGGTAACAGCCAACAGCCTAGCGTACTTAAAACGTCCGCAACGTCCCAAACACACAGCTGTTGCCTATGCCACGCAACTTCTTTCTTTCAGAGAACTTCACACACACTGTTGTTAGGTGCCATCGAGTCGTGTCTGACTCATAGTGACCCTCATAGGGTTTTTAATGGCTGATTGTCTTGGGATTGCCTAGGGAGTGAATTGCCGCATCCTTCTCCCATTTTTGTGATGCTGGGAACCGAACTCAGGACCTCAGAGACTGCACAGTTGCGATCTACCCACTGAGCTAAGTCCCAGCCCCTTCACACACACTAAGATTTGCTTATTTGTCTCTCTCTCCCCCTTCTAGAACAGAAATCCCACGAGGCAGGGGCCTCGCCACAGTCAGCCAGAGCTTCTGATAGAGAAGATATTTGGTACCCCTGCATGCAGTGACTGAGTGATTGAATGAATGTGGCCCCTTGCAGTACTCATGTACGTAGAAATTATCAAATTGATCATATTTTCATCGGTTTAAAGATATGACCATCTTTTTTTTATTAAATCTCCATTAAGACAGCTTGATACTCAGGTAATAAGTGTATGAATAGGGATTCAATTCTTTCCTGTGATAAGTGCAGATTATTTGAGGCACCATTCAATATTCATTTTTCAGATACATGAAGCCTGTCTACTCACATTCAAAGGTTCTCCTTAACTTGTCTTTTATCTAAATCAATCAAGTCTCTTCTCATAAATGAGAAATATTAAATAAGCAGCAGCTCTCTTAAAGAAGCAACTAGCAGAAATAATCTGCAACTTCTATGAATAACCTTTTCCTTAGTGTCTAAAATAATAAATACCACTTACAGACTATAGACTACGTGCCGTGAGTTTTACAAATTGGTCCCCTGTCCCATGTGCAGTGTGTCATCATCCCAGCAGCAGAGACAGTCAGGAAACAAGGACTGAGAGATGGTAAGTCACTGTCCACGGCCTCCTGCTGAGAAAGAGCGGGGATCTGAACCCAGGTCAGACTCCCATCAAAGCTCACAGTCATTTATTTTCCTATTAAACCTTTACCAAGTACTCCACTGTGTCGGGGGTCTTTTTGGAATACCATATTTCATCAAACCTAAGATGATATCGATTGTAATGCACAGCAACATCAGGATGTACAACACTGCCAATTAAAGCTGTAATACCCCTTCAAGGAGGAGGTATGTCACAATGTCATAAATGTTAAAATGTGTGCACGTTTACACAAGCCCATTTACATACACACTGATTTGTATACATATACACATCTTCAATTCAATAAAAGACAGCAATCCACTAGCCTTGGAGAAAAGTGTTCCTTATGTTGTTGTTGTTGTTAGCTACTATCGAGTCATTTCCAATTCACAGCGACCCTAACAGGGTTTTCAATGGCTGTTTTGGGCTTGCCTCGGGAGTGGATTGCCATGTCCTTCTCTCATGATTGTGGTGCTGGGAATCGAACTTGGGACCTCAGAGACTGCAGAGCGGTGCTCTACCAACTGAGCTAAATCTCAGCCCATCTTGTTCCTTATAAGTGTTATAAAATATAAATGGCTCTGAATCCTTCAGAAAATTAATTTTGCCATAAAGAATAGACAAGAAAGAAAGAAATCTTAAGTATGAATAAAGTTACAGGAAACTGCAAACATGTGCTAGTACATACTCCTTTTAAAATCATTTCTCCTCGTCTGTGGCATTAGATACTTGTTTATAATGTACAGAGCTGTTGGCATCTTCCTGACCCATAAACATGACCATCGATTATTTGTGATTTCATAGGTCTCAGTGCATGAAAAGGCAGGAATCACACTTAGACCATTCCATCAAAGCAGATTTTAATCTACCTGGTTTTTTTAACTTCTGTTTGTTTTCTCCAAAAGTTAAGGCAAGTAGTAATTTCTCCTTCTATACCACAGAAAAATATACTCTGCCGCCAAAGACACAGCTGTGAGTGCCTATAGAATCAAAAACAACCACTGGCATTTCAGGAAAGCACTCTCAGTAAAGTTTGTATCTGAATGACTGACTGGAGATGCTCAGGTCTCAGGCCTCTTCTCTCTTCCTCTAAGAGAGCGTACATCATAAGCCCACACGGTGTCTATCCCCTCTCCAGTGATGCGATCTGGCGTCCAGTGGGGGAAAGGGAACCGGCAAGCAATGACTCTTGCATCATCCTCAAGTTCAAGTTCAAGTTTCTTCTCTAACTGCAGCATCTGTGGAGAACAACGGCCATTAGTCCAATGAATGATGAAGCACAGGAAATGGTTCTAAAATGTCCTCTGTATTTAAGAGTCTCGGAAAATACTTATTAAAAATATCACCTTAGGGTACAAATAAATTACCAAACAATCTGTTAACATAAAACACCTAAACAGCAGTTATAAGAGCATCTTCGGATATCAACCACAAAATATGCCATTTATGAGTAAAATCATGATGCAATAATAATTAAAATGAGCAGTTTTATTTACCTAATTAAACATTTTGACATACCCTGTGTCATACATTTAAGACATATTATGCCACATTTTTAACATCTCTGAAATCAGGATGTATTACAATTGATACACTCTTAGAATTATGATTGGCAACTTTTTTCTCAATAGTAATGGTAGATTTTAACATCAACATTAGGGGAAGTAAACTATAGTTTAATTAGACTATGAGAAAGTATACACAATCTACCAACTAGACATATTATGAAATACTTCACAGTTTTTAGGATGTGTCCACTATTTTTTTTTCCCCTCACCGGAGATTGAACTCAGGGTCTCATGTACAAAGCACCCCTTTACCACTGAGCTACATCCTCAGTCCAGTAATGAAGTTCTGGGCAATGGAGCTTACATTACTTTTGTATCATCTTATTACCAATTTACCAATAAAGCGTTTTTATTGTTTGCTAGTAACGTTGACATTTTAATTACATCAACAAATTGACAACTGCTTAAAATTTTTCTGCAGTTCCTAAAAATAGATTAACACCTTCATGTATTAAAAATACTTTTGTTCTACTTCCTTCTTTTAACTTATTTTGAGATAATTTCAAATTGACAGACAAGTTTCAAGAATAGAAGATCTCTAGTATACCTTTACCCAGGGTCACCAATTTTTACATTTTTGTCACATTTGCTTATTGTAGCTTCTCTCTTCCTTTCTCTATAAACCATTAGAGAAGATGTTGCATACAATATGGCTGTTTACCTCCTTAATTTGTAGGAATTTTCTATACTCCCAGCAAAATCATCATACTCAGGAAACTTTACACTGTATTCCAACAATAATTCTAATAATGTTTTAATTTTGTCAGTGTCCCAATAGTGTCCTGTATCACAGTGATCCTCAACCTTTTTGGCACAAGGGACCAGTTTCATGGAAGACAATTTTTCTATAGACTGCTCATTTGACAGGAGGTAGAGCTCTGGCAGTAATGTGAGCAATGGGGAGTGGTAATAAATACAGATGAAGCTTCACTCCCTCTCCTGCTGCTCACCTCCTGCTCTGTGGCTGGGTTTCTAACAGGCCACTGACTGATTCCTCAGCTCTCCTCTGATAGTTGCTGCAGGTGGGTTCAATATGTGTGTCTCTGGCGATGTTCCTGCTATGGGGCTGTGTCCTTATCAGGGCTCTAGAAGCCAAAGAAACCCTTCTGCTCTTGATGGTGACATTAACTACTTGGTTAGCGTGGAATCTGGTGTCATCACAATGTAGTTACTATTATTCCTTTATAATTAGTGAATCATTTGTAGGAAGCCCCTTAGAGATGATGTAAATATCTTAGTACTCATCAGACAATCCCTCCACTAGAGCTGCATTTGTCAATGATTCTGACTGAAATCAGTTTTTACCATAATGGTTGCAAAGTGGCAATTTGCTAATTCTCATCATTTCTTCTAGATGTATAGCTAGCATTCTACTACAACAAAGAGCTTTCCCTTCTCTCTATCTCCCTCTACCTACCTGCCTATAACTATCTGCCTATTATAAGTATGAATACCCACATTCTTTTTCCATTCAATGGGTTATAAGCCATTACTGTCTTTGTATTTCCCTAATGCTCAAATTGTCCTAATTTGGCCATTGGAAGCCTCCTCCAACAGGCTTCTCTATCCCTTGGGCACACTCCCCTTAAATATTTTGAGTACTTCTGCCATTCTGTTCAACAGAATCCAGGTTTCTGTATTGTCCCTTCCCCAGACCTAGATCTGCCATTTCTCAAAGATTCCTTGTTGCTCCTAATGAAAAATAATACTTAGAAATCAAGATCTAAGCAAAAACTACTCCCTTGAAAAGTAGCCAACTAAAGCAAGACAGACAAATCAATAGGCTTTGTGAAGGTTTTACTCTTGACCTATATCTCATATAAATGCCTCGGAAAATACATGCAACTATGACTGGAGTGAGCCGAAATTCTAATTTGTCATTACAATCAATACCAAGATGACAAAGAATAAATTCCATTAAGGATGGAGATTTCTATTCTTCTAACAGCCAGTAAAAGATTTTTAAAAAGAAGTTTTATTCCTTGAGGGCAAAATTAAATAAGAATGAGACAATATGTGTTTTTCCAAAATATCAGAGGTTTCTTATGGTAATTTTGATCATAAAAAGGGTAATTGTAAACTTATTCACATGACTATTATTCTTTTCTCTTTTATAGTTTCTTTTATTTCCAAATGATTGTCATATGCTAAGTCAAGATAAACCTAAAAATGAAAGGAGCTCTTTCAATCATAAGAAATTAACTGACTAAATTACACATAAATATGCAATGAACCTGGTTCTTGATATCGTACACAAAGAGAAGCAGTGATATGTCATGCCTGTCTAATGCAATTCAAAATTATTCAGACAATTACAGGTTTCAAAGTGACACAAACTCATCGTATTCTAATTATATCTTCAAACTTTAGACACAGGTTGAAATCAGCTCCCAGGCATGAGACAAATCGGCCCTGGCCACAGGCAGCCCTGGCCACCACTTCTCTCCTCCCTGACCTCTTGCTCCTCTTGAATATATGGGTAGGATTTCTGACACTAATAGGCCCCCTCTCTGAGTCTTTGGCTGGTTGCCCCTTGTTTCCCAGACCTCAGAGGTTAGTCCAGAGCCCAAGCCTCGGGTGGCTCTTCTCTGAAACCTGTGCTGCTACAGGCAACCTCAACCCTCCTGGTGTAGGGAGAAATTGGGAGGAAATTGGCAAAAACCCCAAAACTGGGAAAACAGCTTTTGAAGATCTGATTTGTAAATTAGAAATCTAGGGAAAATGAAATTAACTTGGTTGGACATTTGTACAAAACCCTTCACAAATCCCCGGAACCTGACTGGACAATTGGGCTCAAAGCTGATTGGCTTAGGCCATTCCATGGGTGAGCTATATAAGGAGCTGCACTGCAGCAGCTCAATCTTTTTCACCCGAACCACCCATGAGGAAACAGCTCACTCTGCTCTTTCTCACCTGGACCTTCAGTGAGGAAAGAATGATCTCCCCGCCACGACCATCAACAAGGAAAGAACTCACTCTCCACCGAGACCACCAACATGGAAGCATCTGCCCTTAAGGCTGTATAAGAGCTGCTACCACCTAAAGCTGTATGCTTTGGGTTTTCTCTCCGCCCTGATAAAGGGCAGAGAAATAAAGAGCTGTGTTTGTCCCTGCAAGGCAAAGGCACCCGAAGCTTTTCCTTTCTCCCATCTCTGCCAGTGTCCCAAGGACCACAGGAGTCTGTGCCCCTCACTGAAGGATCCCGAGTGAATTGTGTTTAGTATCTGTGTGCGTGGCAGCGCCGCCTGTCCAAACATCTGGGCCAGACTGGGAGGCATGCGCCCAACATCTTGGGCTTCCCCAGGATGTACACACTGACACCTAACATGCTTACATCTCCAGCCGCCCTCCCTGCTGAATCCCAGACTCCTTCTTACACATGACTGCCAGCTTGACACACCCATGCAAACTCAAACTTCATGTCCCACATGGAACTTCCACAGCTGGCTCTGCCTACGCCTCTCCCAGCGCAGTCCCTGGCAACTCAAATGTCCAGGAGCCAGGCAGGTCAGACTCCATAGGGCTGCCTTGACTCCTCCCTTCCTCTCACTCCCCACTAATCCTGCTGAGTCTATCGTCATAATGCATCCAGAATTGCACTGCTTCTCACCAGCTCATCTGCTCTGGTTCAAGCCTTGACACCAGTCACCTGGACGCAGGCAAGAGCTCATAACGTGTGTCCTGGTTCCCAGCAGGTTCACCCTGGCCCTAGTCTCCATGCAGTGGTGCATGAACCTTTTCAGCCCCAGCCAGCCTCTGTGCTCCTCTGTTTGTCCCTCAACAGTTTTCACCCTCACGAGGGCCAGTGTCCTTCCTGTCCTGCTCCTATTTCCTCTCTGACTCTCCCTTCATTCATGCTACCCCATTACCTCCTCTTGTTTGTTGCTCCTAGAATCCAACAGGCACAATCACCCCTTGGCACCTTTGCAACTGCAGCTCCTGGACATGCTTCTATGCACAGCCCCTTCCCTTGCCTCCAAATGTCCCCATTTTAGGAACACTGTCCCCACCTCATTTCTCCTTTGCTTTCAGTTACTCCATAGCACGGTTCCTTTGTATTGCATGATCTATTTTATCTGGGCATCTCTTTCGCTAACTGCTCTCCTAACTAATAGAGAAGCCCATTGGGGCAAGAGTACTTCCTGTCATTCACTGAAGTCCTCCAAGAGATTATAACAGGGCAGCACTCATCGGACGTACAAAGAAAGCAAGAGGAGCCACTCAGTCAGCAGTCATTCTTCTTTACCAGAATTCAGAACTAAAATGAGTCACTCTCTGCAGTTACAGAAGTTAACAGCTTTCTGGGGAAAGCAGAAGTCACGGGTCTGTTTCCCACCCTCCTTCGCTGAGGGATTCCTCTGGGCCAGCGAGGCGGTGCTGGAGGCAGGCAGCAAAGACAGCTATCCCCGTACTCGAGCTCACAGGGCAGTGCACAGGGCCGCACTGTAAACGCCAGCAGGCGAAGAAGAGTCAGGCAGCGCATCTCAGGCCCGGAACATGGTGCCACAGGAATGGAAGATGGGGTGCCACAGCCCACCTCACTGGGCAACTGAGGACAAGTCTACAGGGGAAGGACAGCCAGTGCGTGGCCAGCAGGTGCTGAGGAGGCCCAGAGCAGGAGGGTGGCAAGTCAGAAGGAAGGGATGGCCCCAGGCTCTGCAGAGAGGAGCACAGCCAAGTGTAGGAACTGCCAAGATGGTGGGCTGTGCTGAGCGAAGGGAAGCAGGGCTGAGGCGAGGCTGGAGGTAGGCAGGGGCCGCTCCACACTGGCCTCAGGGCCACGTGGAAGTCACAGAAGGAACCAAGAGCACTACAGCTTTGCTCTGCGTTTTGAAAAGAGGCTTTGGGTGCATGAGCTCATGTTAAATGTGGACACCGGGACTCCTAGCACTGGCTTCACCAACTCCAAATAGGGCTCCCCATCGATGGCAACACAGACTGTGTGGACAGGTCAGCTCTCATTCCCAGCTGCAGCTGCATGCGCTCTTAGGAACAGCCAGGCGCCTCGGAGGCAGGGCTGAGGCTTCCCAACACCAGGCGTCCCTTGGGGCTCCCTGCTTGCCCGCCATGCATCAACTCCCACAGGAAATGGCTCTCGATGTGCTGGGTCAGGACAGCCACCTCACCACGGCTGGAATACTGATGCGTGCAGCATGACCTGGTCAGCCCCAGATGGGCAAAAGGACATTCCCAGGCTCACATGCTTCTCAGAGGGCACAGCTGGCCTCCTACTTTCCAGTCCGCACACCCTCCTGCTGTTCCCCACCTCTTAGGCAAATCTTGATGAAGGGTGACATGGGGGCCTCCACACGGGAAATTCAGCTTCCAGACCCACAGAACCCATCTGGGCTCTTGGCACCCCGATCAACCCACCAGTGTGCAGAATACAGGCTGGCTGAATCTCTCACGTTCCAGGGAGCACATGTGCTTTGCGTGTTTCAGCTATTCTCATTCCATGGGAACAGCGAAGTGCTCTAGGTTCCTTGGTTAAGATGGGTCTATGTACAGAAGAAGGCTGGGATTTAGCTCAGTTGGCAGAGTGCTGCTTTGCAGTCTCTGAGGTCCCGAGTTTGATTCCTAGCACCGCAAAAATGGGAGAAGAATGTGGCAACCCACTCCCAAAGCAATCCCGAAACAATCAGCCATTGAAAACCCTATGAGGGTCGCCATGAATCGGATATGACTTGACAGCACCTAACAACAACAACAATGTACAGAAGAGGGACTTAGCTTGGTTGGTAGGGTGCCACTCTGCAGTCTCTGAGGTCCCAAGTTCGATTCCTAGCACCACAAAAATGGGAGAAAGGATGTGGCAATCCACTCCCGAGGCAATCCTGAAACAATCAGCCACTGAAAACCCTTTGAGGGTTGCTATGAGTTAGACGCCTGCAGCGGTAGCCCTGTGGCATCCTATCCCGTCAGATCTCGGAAGCTAAGCAGGGTCGGGCCTGGTTAGTACCTGGATGGGAGACCGCCTGGGAACACCAGAAGCTGTAGGCTTGGGTGAAGGACCTGGCAACCTCCTCCCAAAAATCAATCTGCCATTGAAAATCCTATGAACAACAGAGAAGCACTGACAATAGTGTTTCCCCTGTTGAACAGAGGGTTGCTATGAGTCAGATACCGACTTGACGGCACCTAACAACAACAACAACATGAGTTAGACATGACTAGACGGCACCTAACAACAATGTACAGAAGAATGGGCAATAATTACAAAAGTATATACTGAAACAGTAAGACTCCTACTGCTCCTGAGTGAACAGCTCCAAACAGCACAGACACCAGAGGAGCCACCACACTGCATGCAGCTTGGCTTCACCAAAGGCCACTGCTGCCCCCCGCTGGGACAAGGAAGTGTGACATGTCAGCTCAATATCCTATCTCCAGACAGCATTCCCAGCAAATACCAATTTTATATTTCTATAAAAAACAGAACTCAAATTAATGTTACTTGACTCCAATATGCTAATTATTCCACTTTAGAGGGAAAGTCCAAACATAGCTCTCAAAATTCCATATCTATTCTATTATCCAAAATCTTTTTTTAAATGACCAAGGACCGTGCCTTCCTACCTATCTTCACTTCTAGAGCAAATGTGCAGATAGCCAAGTTCATTCTTAGCCTTAAGCGTAATAGCAGCTACAAATATCCAGAACACTGTCACTTTCAAGAATATATACCAAAAGCATTTGAAAATTGTCCATGGAAATCAAAGAAGATGGCATTACACTGAAAGTCCTAATAGCAAGAATACATTTCTCAAGCACTGAAACATCTTACAAAAAATTAAGTGATAAGAAGACAAAACAACAGAAAAGTAAATTTCCCTTTTTTTAAATTAAAAGCTATATCAGTTATATAGTACCATTTCAGCAAACATCCAATTCTGCCAAGATTATTATGGCTATAATTAAAGATTTTGAGAAGTAAGAAGGGATTTATTTCTCTGGTCTATAAGCCAGCAATTACAGTAAAAGCATCCCACCCAGACCATCGTTCCGAGGCTAAGGAGGGCCATTTTCAGTACAATACAGTGGCATTTTCACTTCTGAAAGTACATCATCAAAGTTCAATCCTCACTTCTTTGGCAAATCAGTCAATGGAGGAAAATTGAAACTAGTCAATGCTCATCCACCCTGAAAATTATCTTCCTGCAAAATTGAGGGAATATCAATTCAAAAAGAACATCCCATTAACCTCCCCAAGGGATTTCGGCGGGGTGTAAGTGAACAGTCATGACAATCACGAACTACATTCAACACTGCGGCCTCAGAAAGCAGTTTTCATAGTGGAATTTTTAAGGTTTACGTAGGTCGTTGAGATTTTTATCGGAAAAGGAAATTTAAAAATATGACTGACTTTGATGATTAAACTTTTAGGGCCCTGAGGTATTTCGTTAGACCAATGAAGTAAAATTCAATGTTTCTCTCTGAGAGGCTGTTACTGGGCATTTGGGTGCAGGGCCGTGCGCATCGCTGGCAGGGCCCTGGGAACAGGCAGGGCGTACTCACCATCTGGGGCACGCCGAAAATGACAACATTGGAGTACTGTGAGAAGGTGACCTACGTGAGATGGGAAACAATAGGTAGATTAATGATAAAAGGCCAGATCTTAAGTATAATTTCTTTCACAGAAATGAGGAGCGTTTTCCGTTTTGAAAAAATGGTCGGCATTTACAAACGCTTAAAAAACGGCCCTGCTTATGGTGGTAAAAAGGAAAGAGCATCATGGCCGCGCTTTCATCCGGGCTAGGCCAGGCCCTCTGTTTTCCAAATGCCTCCCTGTGCCTCCTCTCATCCCGTCCCCACGGTGAGTCCACGCGGGCATTCCCAGGAACCCTGTGACAGGCCACACGTTCCTACTCTGCTACACACTAAACCCGTTTAGCGAGAACTCAAAAGACATTTCAAAACCACCTGTTTTGTGCAGGACCTCCATTACAATTCTAACCCCCTTCCTCGACTCTAAAATGCTGTTAAAAAGTGCAATAAGATGGTCTCTCAACAGTTGAAAAACTGGAGAGAAAAGTGCTTTGCCAGTGAAAATTCTTTATTGCCCAATAAAAGTCTTATTTACTCGATGGAGATCGTTTAGTTATATATGGTATAAAAAACAATGCAAGCAAAACTCAAGTGGATTTTTATAAGCTACTGATGACAGTATTACAATGGAAAATTCTTATTTAAGAAAACGCATTTTATGGGGCTTTCCTCAAGCAAAATTACAGGGCTTTTTTCAGAGTACAAAGAAATTAGAAAGTGCCTCCTACTTTATGAGGACAAGAAGTAACCATGAAAGCACAATTAGCGGATCCTTTTTATCCTCTATCACCCATCTGTCTCTCTCTAACTGCATAAATAACACAGGCACAAACATGCAAGTCGAATATTTATCAAAACAAGTTTATAAGTTTTCCACAAGATGAAAAAAAATCTCATTTCACAATAAACAAAATGAGAACATTTTAATTTAGTCAAATTCACAACTTACCATACCAGAACTTTAAGCTTATATTCTAAAGTAGTCGATTTGTAAAACTTACCAGTTTAAGTGTGTTTGCATCTCATTATGCCAATATCCACTTGAATTTCAATTATTTTTCTTTCAGTACATTTACCAGTTGCACTAATTATGAATTAAAAAGCTTTCAGTTTGATTTTTCTAGGATGAGTCTTTGCTTTACATACCTTCCACAAATCTGAAATATGAAATCTGGCAGAGCTATGTACGCCTTCTTGCCAAGCACGGTATCTGGAGTACCAAACTAGCCATGGATTTAATTCATAACCAACAGCTGTGAATCCTTCCTTTGCAGCCGCGATCACCTAGAGTGAGGCCAGGATTTATCCAAAAGAAGAAAAGTCACCTTACACAGTCAAATGACACGAGTGTTTCCTACTTCTGGTTAACAATCCCAAAACACGCTGTCTAAAACCACTTCCTTTGTTGAAAACCTTTTTCAAATGTATCTCCAAGTTATGTAGCTTGTGGACAAGGCAGTGGTCAACCTATTCAAAGTCAGGTTTTCTCATTTTTGTTAAAGATTTCACCTTGAGTATCAAAATGGGTACTCAGATTTGCTTTGGACAACTGTGTAATTAATTCTTATTTAGCCAGGTCCTGGGTAGGTCTAACAGTTCAGTTACTGAAGATCTGCCACATCTTTCCGTCAGTGGGCTGACAAAGCAGCAGGTAAAATGAATATGCCTGGGAGGATGGTTTGGCGAACAAGTAATAATACGCAATAAAAATAATATCTCAGTGAAAAATCTGCAATCAATTACACACTTCCTTAGTGTTTCATGATTGCTCGCTCTAAATTAAAAACAGGTAAAAGTAAACTGGAATGAGTTTTAATAAAGTCCACTGTGGCATCCCAATAGCCTCTCAATGGTAGGAGGGATGGAGAGTGGTCCTGGAGCTTTCTGCCCCTCCTGTCTTGTCCCCACTCTTCAAGACACCACCCTTGCTGTGCTGTCCCACCTCAGGTAGCTTCCCGAGTACCTACGGCACTGCAGGAGGCCATGTTCTCAGAAACCAAAAAGACTACACAAGTAGGTAAAAAGGATTCAAGTATGACCTTAAAAACTTCAGGCTAATACACATGTCACACAATTTCTGAAACAGACACTAGTAGTTTCCAGAGGCTAGGGAGGGGAAGGGAATGGAGAATTATTGTTTAATAGGTTGAGCGTTTCAGTTTTGCAAGAGAAAAAGAGTTCTAGAGATAGATAGCTGGTATTGATGGCCGAACAAAGAGAACATATTTAATACCACTGAACTGTAGGCCTAAACTTGGTTATCATGACAAATATTATGGTATACATATGGTGATCATAATTTTAAAAATAAAACATTTTTAACAATTGAAAATCCTGAGTCACTTTTCAATGTCTTCCTAGTTCTTCTAGGTCACAATTACAGAAATCACAACGTTTACGTTGTGTTACGTATACATGTTTATACATGTATAAACATAGAGCAGCATGGAAGCAAACCTCTATGCTACAAAAATATGAAAACAGTGAAATTTTGTAATAAACACGTTTCTTCTAATTATGCCGCCTCTACTGGCCCAAGAATTTTAAAAGACAACATGATAATTAGCAATTGTTGTTGTTAGGTGCCGTCATGTCAGTATCCAACTCATAGTGACCTGCATAGGGTTTTCAATGGCTGTTTCAGGATTGCCTTGGAGTGGAATGCCAGGCCCTTCTCCCATTTTTGTGGTGCTGGGAATTGAACTCGGGACCTCAAGAGACTGCAGCGCAGCACTCTACCAACTGAGCTAAATCCCAGCCCCTAATTAGCAATTAGTTATTCTTTTTTTACCTGGTATGCTTACAGGCTACTCTTTCCTTAAAGAAAAAAAAAATTAAATCTGGGGAAAATGAATTCCAAATACACACTGGTGGTCTAACAGTTTAGCCCAACATGAAATGAAGCCACCACTTTTCAAACTCTCAGATTTGGCAACTCTTCATACCCGCTTCCTAAGAGCCAAAAAGCAGAAACTTGAACAAGCCTAGTCCCCAACCTTCAAATGTTTCGGCATGACTCACAATGCGTCCATCCCCGCTACCAAGGTCTACCAGGGACCCTTTTCTGTTTCGCAACATCTTCAAAACATTTTCAATCTGCTTCGATGTTGCAGGTACAAAAGGCAAACAAATTTTCCGTAGGGCTGGTGTGATAAATGGTGTAGTCACAGCATACACAGCCACTAGCGCTCCACCAACGACCGCGGGAAGTAAGGACCCCCAGCTGCTTTTCTTCACACTGCTGGCTTCCAAGCTTGCAGACAGCACAGGTCTCGACTCCTGAGAAGAGACTTCCGGCATTGCTGGGGGCACACCTACAGTGACAGCAAGCAGAAACACAGGGAGCACATCCGCATCCCAAGGCTACACTTGCTCTACAATTCTTACTGACAGACTCATGCTTTTTACAGGATCGTTTAGCTGAATACTACCTAAATTACAAGCATAAGATTCTACCATGAGTTCTATATTCCACTGACAAAAATTAGAGACTGAGAAAAAAAATTATTCAATACTAATGCAAGACTAAAATCTTTTTTCCCAATGTATTGATCTTGTGTGTCCACAAGTCATCCTGAGAAAACAATGTTTTCAAAGTTAGCTAGTAATTTAATTCAATATTCATTAGTACAAGTTTTAATCATACGCTCTATTGTTTTTTTTCTTTTTTTGTGGTTCTATGGGTTGAACCCAGGGCCTTGCGCTTGCATGCTTTGCAAGTGCTGTACCACTGAGCTGTACCCCTCGCCTATTTTTTTACTTTTTGAGTCAGGGTCTCGCTACATTATGCAGATGGTCTCTGGTCTCAAATTTGCAATCCTCCTGCCTCCACCTCCTGAGCTGCTGGGATTACAGGCCTGCGCCAACACGCCCAGCTCTAAGTTCTATATTTTTATGTTCAAAATGAAAAAAGCCCCATGAGTATGAAAAATGTCTAATTTATTACCCATTAAAGTAGAATGAAAGGATTCCACACCAAAATTAGCCTTGCACTATAAACCAGTTGCACAAATACCGTTTTGAAGCAAGACAAAAGTCAGATTTTGCCCAACTCTTAAATAAGCATGGCAATAAAGAGAGTTTTTTAAAGCAGATCCAAAAATAACAAAAATTAAGTCATTTCAATATTACAAGCATGGAATAAAGCAAACAAATTCTAATCACTGATTGCAGAAAAATGAATGTCACCTTAAATATTCTCCTCCTGAGTCCTGTCCCTTAACAGGCCCTCCTAGTGGGATGTGAAATTGATACAGCTGTGAAATTGATTAATGGTACGCAGCACAGGAGGCAATGGCAGACTCGCCTGGAGCCAGCCCAGGCTATGGCAGCTCAGCCCCCTTCCTCACAGTGTGACCCTGAATGCTTTCTCCTTGCTGAACCTATTTGGTCATCTCTAAAGTGAGGGTCCCAGGGTGGTTGTGAGCATAGGAGTAGATGTGGGTAACACACGTAGGAAGAGCCAGGCACACGAGAAACAGAGGCACAGACTGTGTCAGCTACCATTATTTATACACACATGAGCCACGCTGAAGCCCACAGAGGACTAGACCATTTCTGCCCGAAAGCAGCAGTTCACCAAGTGAGGGGTAAGGTATAAAACTCAGCACTCCATAGAAAACAGGGAAGGGAAAGAGGGTCCCAGGGTGACAGCAGCTGCTTATCATTTCTAAGTGTGACTGTTCAAAGCGCCCTCTGTCTCAGTTTCAAACTGCTGCAGGAGATCACCACCCAATTACATAAAACAGCACGCTCACTACCACATAGTTATGGACATCAGAGTCGACAGTGGGTCAGCAGGGCTGCGTTCCTCCTGTGGGTTCTGTGGTAGGATCAGGCCCTTGGCTGTTGATCCCTCATCACCCCAACCTCTGCTGCCATCTTCGTGTCTCCTTTTCTCAGATTCCTGCCTCCATCTTTCTTCATAGGGAACCTTTGGGAAACATTGGGGCCACCTAGATAACCCAGGACAATCACCCATCCCAAGAGCCTTAATCACACCTGCATGTTATGTACTCAGAACGTGGACATCGTTGCAGGAGCCATTAACTGCATCCTGCATCCGTAAATGGTGACAACTTATTATTTCGGTGAGGCATGAACTTCAACACAGGACACCCCCAAACTACCACAGAGCAGTAGGTTATATTCCAGGGCAGCTAAGTAAGGCTCTATTTTTCCTAGTTCCTGAGGCCCTCTACTGAGTTAAAATTGGTTTCATAGTGGAAAACCACTGGGGTTAAGGTAGACTACCACCAGTACTAGTGATAGAGGTAAAATAAAGTTTAGGAGGGTGATCATGGATGACAGAAAGCAAAAGCTTTGAATAATTTTAGTTATAATTGTGGCACAGTATGGAGGAACATGTTGTTGTTGTTGTTGTTGTTGTTAGGTGCCATCGAATCGGTATCCGATTCATAGCGACCCTCATAGGGTTTTCAATGGCTGACTGTTTCGGGATTAGATTGCCTTGGGAGTGGATTGCCAGGTCCTTCTCCCATTTTTGCGGTGCTGGGAACTGAACTCTGGACCTCAGAGACTACAGCACAGTGCTCTACCAACTGAGCTAAATCCCAGCCCATGGAGGAACATATATGCTATAAATATTATGACATTTAATATTTTTAATATTATAAATGTTATATATATATGTGTGTGTGCATATGTATATATTGGGAGAAGGACCTGGCAATCCACTCCCAAGGCAATCCCGAAACAGTCAGCCATTGAAAACCCTATGAGGGTCGCTATGAGTCGGACACCGACTCAACGGCACCTAACAACAACAACACATGTATATATACATACATATATATATGTATATATACACACACACACATATATATGGGGCTGAGATTTAGCTCAGTCGGTAGAGCGTTGCTCTGCAGTCTCTGAGGTCCCGAGTTCAATTTCCAGCACCGCAAAAATGGGAGAAGGACCTGGCAATTCACTCCCAAGGCAATCCCAGAAACAATCATTCAGCCATTGAAAACCCTATTAAGGGTCACTATGAATCGGACATGACTCCATGGCACCTAACAACAACATATACACACACACACATAGCTATGCATTAGGGGTTGCAAAGACTTGAAGGCAGACAGTTCTTGAGACTCAAACGAGTTGTTCAGCATGAAGTAAACTGTTGCTAAGGCATTGCTTCTCATTGGTAAGATTTAGAAATGATTGTTATTTGTTTAAGCACAATTCAAAATTCTTTAAAAATATTTGGCAATATTAAGCTCACATGGTTAACTAGAATGGTTAAATAATGCATACAAAGCACTCAGAATAGGCCTGAAGGACTAATGATAACTACTAACTACTATTATTATTCTCATCCATCATTTTGGAGAAGAGGGCTCAATTTCTTAACAGCTTTACTAAGATATAATTCATATACATAAAACTTGCCCACTTACTATACACAACTCAGTAATTTTTAGTACACGCATGGATATGTACAATCATCACCAATTTTAGAACATTTTCATTACCCCAAGAACACATACCTCTTATTCTTCAGCCATTGTCCTCCCCACACAGCATCAGCCCACCTGCCCTAAACTATTACTTTTTGTCTCTATAGTGTTGTTTTTCTTACTTGCCATCAAGTCTGACTCATAGCGACCCTAGGTACAACAGAACTAAATACTCCCTGATTCTGTGCCAGGCACATCATCTTTTTTATGTTTGAGCCCATTGTTGCAGACACTGTGTCAATCCATCTAGCTGAGAGTCTTCCGTTTTTTCGTTGACCTGCCACTCTCCCAACCATAATGTCCTTCTTCAGGGACTGGTGCCTCCTGACAACGTGTCCAAAATACACAAGATGCAGTCTGGCCATCCTTGCTTCCAAGGAGCACTCTGGTTGCACTTCTCCTAGGACAGATCTATTGGTTCTTTTGGCAGTCCATGGTATACTCAATACTCATCTCCAGCACCATAATTCAAAAGCATCAATTTTCAATGTCCAGCTTACACACCATATGATGCAACTGAAAATACCATGGCATGATCAGGCACCCCTTCATCTTCAATGTGACATCTTAACATTTCCATCCATTAAAGAGGTCTTATCCAACAGCTTTTCCTAATGCAATGTGTCTTTTGATTTGACTGTTACTTCTATGGGTGTTGAATGTACAACCAAGTAAAAATATCTTGGACAACCTCAATCTTTTCTCTATTTATCATGCAGTTGCCTACTGACCCAATTGGAAGGACTTTTGTTTTGTTGATGTTAAGGCGCAATCCATACTGAAGGCTGTGTTTTTTGATCTTCATGAGTAAATGTTTCAAATCCTCTTCACTTTCAGCAAGGAGAGTTGTGTCATCTGCATAACACAGATTATTAATGCAATCATGATGCCACATACCTCTTCATTAAGGCCAGCTTCTCAGATTATTTGCTCAGCATAGAGATTGAAGAGGTAAGATGAAAGGATACAGCCCTGATATATACCTTTCTCAGCTTCAAACGAGGCAGTTCCCTTATTCTGTTCAAACAACTGCCTCCTGTCCATGTACAGACTCCTCAAGAGTACAACTAAGTGCTCTCATATTCTCATTTTTTGTAATGTTATCCATAATTTGTTATGATCCACACAAATGCCTTTGCATAATCAATAAAACATAGATAGACATCTTTCTGGCAGTCTCTGCTTTCAGACAATATCCATATGGCATCAGCAATTATGTCTCTCTTTCCATGCCCTCTTCTGAAGCAAGGTTAATTTTCTGGCAGTTCCCTATCTATATACTGCTACAGTCACTTTTGAATGATCTTTAGCAAAAATTTTGCTTGCATATGATACTAATATCATTCAATAGTTCCCACATTTCCATTGTCTCTTTCCACAAA
The DNA here is from genome assembly GCA_007922755.1 of Pedetes capensis. Taxonomy (NCBI): domain Eukaryota; kingdom Metazoa; phylum Chordata; class Mammalia; order Rodentia; family Pedetidae; genus Pedetes; species Pedetes capensis. Next base: position 25,214 of record VMDO01012110.1, on the reverse strand, counting down.
TGTAGTCAATTTGGTTCCTGTATATTTGATCTGCCTGCAGCGGTAGCCCTGTGGCATCCGATCCCGTCAGATCTTGGAAGCTAAGCAGGGTCGGGCCTGGTTAGTACCTGGATGGGAGACTGCCAGGGAACACCAGAAGCTGTAGGCTTGGGAGAAGGACCTGGCAACCCCCTCCCAAAAATCAATCTGCCATTGAAAACCCTATGAACAGCAGAGAAGCACTGACAATAGTGTTTCGCCTGTTGTACAGAGGGTCGCTATGAGTCGGATACCAACTCGACGGCACCTAACAACAACAACAACAACATATTTGATCTGGTAAATTCTATATATTCACTACTTATGTTGGTGGAAAAATATATTTGCAATGAAAAGGTCATTGGTCTGACAAAATTCTATCACACAATCTCCAGTATCTTGTCTGTCAACAAGGCTATATTTTCCAACTACTGAGACTTCTGTTTCCAACTTTTGGACTCCAGTCACCAGTAATTATCAGTACATCCTGTTTGCACATTTGATGTATTTGAGATTACAGGAGCTGATAAAAAATCTTCCCTATCTTCATTTGTAGTCTTAGTGTACATAAATTTGAACAATATTCATATTAACTGGCCTTCCTTGTAGGCAGATGGTTATTCTATCACTGATAGCATAGTAGACCATGTGATTATCTGATTCAAAATGGCCCATGCCAGTCCATTTTAGCTCACAGATGCCTAGCATGTCCATATTTCTGCACTCCATTCTCCTTCTGATGATTTCTAGTTTTCCTAGATTCATACTATGTATATTTTATCTTCCAATTATTGATGGATGTTTAGAGTTGTTCCTCCTCAATTTGAGTCGTGCCACAACAGCAAATGAAGGTCCCTACAGCTTTACTCCATTCCTCTCATTAAGGTAGACTCTACTTTGAGGACACAACTCTTCCCCAGTGGTCTTTTGAGTGCTTTCTAACCTGAGTGGCTCATTTTCCAGCACTATACCTAACAGTATTTGTTATTCATAGGGTTTTCAATGGCTAATTGTTTCAGGAGGGGGTTGTTGGATCCTTCTCCCTTGTCTCTCTTAGTCTGGAAGCTCAGTTGAAACTTGCCCACCATAGGCGACCCTGCTGGTATCTGGAATACTGGTAGTATAGCTTTTCAGTATCACAGCAACACACAAGCCCCCACAGTATGGCAAACTTACCCATGTAGGGGTCTGTCTCTATAGATTCCCCTATCCTCTACTTATAAGAGTGATAGGAATGGAATCAAATAGCATGTGGTCTACTGTGACAGACCTCTTTAACTTTATAATGTCCTCAAGACTCACCCAAGTCATACCTTCTATTAGTACTTTATTCCTTTCATGGCAGAATAATATTTCATTGTATGGATATACCACTTTGTTTACTGATTTGGGTACTTGGATTTTTTGTTGGTTGGTTGGTTATTTGTGGTACTAGGAAGTTGAACTCAGGACCTTGTGCATACTTTGAAAGTGTCCTACCACTGAGCTGCACCCACAGCTCCTTTTTAATTTTTCGTCTTGAGGCAAGGATCCTCTAAATTGCACAGGCTGCCTCTGGCCTATGCAACTTGTGATCCTCCTGCCTCCACCACCCAAGTCACTGGGATTACAGGTGTGCCATCACGCCCAGCCTCTGGGCACTGTTTTATTAAATACACATCAATCGAATGATCCAAATTCTATCTTACCTACGTAGACACGTACTCTTCCGTAAAACCAGCTAAAGATACAATTAAGAGATCCTGGCTTCAAAGCCTCCCATCTAGCTTGTTTGAGCGGTGGGGTCCAGCCGAGGCAGACACAAGTGGGGTGCAATACACACAAGAAGCTGTGGGAATGTGGGGGAGGTGAAGGGAAGTTTGAGCCCAACAATGGGACCAGGAAGATATTAGCAGAGAGAATTTGATCTAGGGGCAAAAGAAGCAGGCCACTGAACCATGACATGGAAAGTGGGAGAAACCTTTGCTAGCAGAGTGGGAGATGAACAGGAAGGCAAGAAATATGTAGTTTATTCTATGTACACTAATCTGAAACTTTTTGAGCAAAGCCACTACCATATTTTTTGTTTTGAACACCAACACCAGCAGCAGTGTGTCTTCTGACAAGATGACTTAATTTTGTACTTCATGTTGTTTTGTTTTTTGACACAGGCTGGACTTGAGCTCCCAATCCTCCTGTCTCAGCCTCTCCAGCGTTGCAATCACAGGCATGTGCCATAATGCCCAGGTCTATATATTTGGCAACTGCACAAATATTTGTATGCACAAGACAAGATCCAAACCCACTGCCTGGGCTTATGAAGACCTTACTATGTAAATCCAATACATAACTATATTGTTAGCTCAGTTCAATAAAAGATATATTGATTTTTACCTGTGAAAATCAGTCCCTGAACATTCAAAATTGAAATCAAGACTTCTTCTATGAATCCTTCTAATAGACTGTGTTTACATACACAAGACAACTTACTATAATATAAACAAATGGCAAGAGAGGTCAGGTGTACTGGGAACATAAAGCCATTGTATAAAATAACAGCTGCAACAGCCACTATTTTAGCTGAGCACCAAAGATTTCATTATTCAAAGTAAAAGCACAAGGTTAACCATAGTTCCACTCTCTTCAGGCCCTGCCTGCTTAGTGATTTTTGGATACTGGATGAAAAGCCACAATTTAGCCAGGTGTGATGGCAAACACCTGTAATCCCAGCAACTTGGCAGGCAGAGGCAGGAGGATCACATATTCGAGGCTAGAGGCAGCCTGCATAACTTAGCGAGGCCTTGTCTCAAAATGAAAACTAAAAATGGACTGAGGGTACGGCTCAGTGGTAGAGCGCTTTCAAAGCATGTGTGATGCCCTGGGTTCATCTCCCCAGTAACATCAAAAAAGAAAAAGAAAAAAAGAAACGAACAGCCGGACGCAGTGGCTCACACCTCAGCATCTCAGGTGGAGACAGGAGGATCATAGGTTCAAGGCCAGAGGCAGCCTATGGTAATTTAGTGAAACCCTGTCACAAGATAAAAACTAAAAAGTGGGCTGGGGGTGCAGCCCTGTGGTAGAGAGCTTGCAAAGTATGTGGAATGCTGGCTGGGGGAGGGAGGAAGGAAACGAAGGAGGAGGAAAGAAAGGAAGGGGAGAGGGAGGAAGGGAAAAAGAAGAAGGAAAGAAAGAAAGGAAGGAAAGTAGAGGAGAGAAGAGAGGAGAAGAGGAAAGAGAAATCACAATTTTCAGGGACAGATTTGGATCTGCTGAAGCTAGAGGAAGTGACTTAAGACACACAAAAAAGCATGTGGTCTCCTTATCCAAATTTAAGCCAAAGGAAAAAGGCTGAGAAGAAACAATGAGAGGTCGGGATTGTAACCACCCACATGCTTTAAAGTAGGGATTTATAACTAAAGTTCACAATACCCAATGCGTACCTGCATATGCATACTAGTTTAATAACTACAGCATAAATGCTGTGTTCCTTAAGAAGCCTTTTCTTGCACTGGTCTAGTAATACTTGTGTCCTGTTAAATATTAGCTATCGGTATTAGGAAGATTTACCCTACACAGCGTTTTGACAGGACACAAGCTGCATAGAGGATGCCATTAGATATTTTCCATCCTTCACAGCAATCTAACGTACAACATGGATTATACAGTTCGCCATTTTGAATGCGGAAACATCAACTCAGCAAAGGTGAAGTGAAATGAGACCCTACCACAAAATCTAAAATGCCCGTGGAGCATCACTCTAAGTCTAAGGAGACAAAGAGACTAATAGATCACCAACTATCCAATTACAAACTCTCCGCTTTCAAGCCTGGGTTAAATGTTAAAATGCGTGCACTCACTTCAACAATTTATTATCTAATAAAAGATGAAAATATTACAGCAAGGGTAAGTTCCTGTCCCAGGGCCGCTAGTCAAGAAAGGCTGGAAACCCACAAAAGCTTATAAACCACTAGGTCGTGATTTAAGAAATAGTTGCTGTCTTTAGTATTACAAGAAAATATCTTTCTGGGGCAACATAGCACAAGGGTTAGGAATGGGGCCGGAGATCTAAGCTGTGCATCTTTGTCTCTTATTAACTGTACACTCTTGGGCAAGATACTGGATATGGGGATTTACATAACACTTGTTGATGTTGTATTGTAACACTTGTTGTTGTTAGGTGCCGTCAAGTCGGTATCCGATTCAGCGACCCTACATATAACAGGAGAAACACTATTGTCAGTGCTTCTCTGCTATTCATAGGGTTTTCGGTGGCAGAATGCTTTGGGGGAGTGGGTTGCCAGGTCCGTCTCCCAAGTCTACAGCACCTGGTGTTACCAGGCGGTCTCCCACCCAAGTACTAACCCGGCCCGACCCTGCCTAGCTTCGGAGATCTGGGGGGACCGGATGCCACAGGGCTACAACTGCAGGCTGGTAACACTTAGCGCGTGCTAAAGAGCGGGGACTGTCCTCCCTGAATCCTTACGCCAACCCAATATTTGTTCTCAAAGCCCCTTTTGCGGACAAGGAAAATGACACGGGCTGAGCAACTTCTGGAGACCCAGACGGCGGTGGTAACCGGCCCAGGAGGCAGCCTCGCCTCCTCCGATCACGCACGTGTCTGAGTTATTCGCCCGCGGCGCTCCGAACCGTGCCCGGCAAACACACCCGGGGCCCACGGTCAGAGGCTCGCAGCCTCGGGGCGCAGCGCGGCACCGCCTTCGAGCCAGGATCGCCGCGCCCGCCCGCGCCCCGCCCCGCCCCGAGGGGCTCCACAGCGGCCCCCGCGGCTCCCCGTGGGCTCCTGGCCGCGCACGCACAGCGCCCCACGCCCTGTCCCGCGCTCCATCCCCACGCTCAACGTAGACCGCCGTGCAGCCAAACCTCACCTCCTCCTCCTTCCATCGCGAGATTTCCGGGGCAGAAACAGGAAGTGGATTCTTCCATCTGTCGGAGCCGGGGTGGGAACAAATGAGAAAATGTTTTAAGTGAGTGAGCGCCTCGATGGGAGCCACTACTCAGAAGCTCTCCATCGCGAGGCCTGAGTAAGCGACTAAGGTAGGTCTAGACGGCTTATGAGCTTTAAAAGTTCCCCTCCGTGTTTTCTACCCCCCACACAGCTTCCTGGATGATAGAAGTTTCGGGGGGGAAGGCCATAGATTCCAGAACGTACTGTCTGGCGTTAAACTAGTCTCGGTGAGAAATAAGTCTCGAGGAGCCTGCACTGCGCATGCGCGAGCTTTTGAGCCCTCTCGCGAGAGGAAGGCGCTTTCTCGTTTCCGTAGTGGTCTCGGCGGGTTGGAGAGAGTAACTCCTGCTGCTCCAACATGGCGTCCGTGGGGACCCTCGCCTTCGATGAATATGGGCGCCCTTTCCTCATCATCAAGGACCAGGACCGCAAGTCTCGGCTTATGGGGCTCGACGCCCTCAAGGTAACGGCCTGGGACACTTGCGAGGGAATGAGGGGAGGCGGCTGGAGCCGTGGCTGTGCGCGTGCGCAGGCTCGGGAGCGGTGCTGCCATGTGCTGCCCAGAAAGGTCGAGAATTTCCTCCTTCCAGGCGTCCCCTCTGGGCTCCGACCGCTCCCCGACGGCCTGAGCTCGGACGGGGCTGGCGGATGAGCCCTTGGTCCGGGTGGGGGTTAGAGTGGGCGGCGTGGGCGGCCTCGCGCGCCTGGCCGGTTGCGCCGTGCGTCCCGGCGGTCGGCGGGTGAGCCCGCAGCAGCCCCGAAGAAAGGCAGGCTCGTTGTCTTTGTCATCGTAAAGGTTGATTCATTCACAACGCCTTCCGTTTTTGAGTGCTTTTATGAATGGCGTGTTCCGAGATGCAGTGTCGTAAAACTGAACGTCCCTTAAGGAAGAAAATAGCTCCCAAGGGTGAAAAACAGGCACAGCGACCATCCAAGGCGATGTGTGATCACGGTGACCACTTGTGGGAAGGGATGCAGATGAGAGTGGATGGAGGGAGCCCTTCAGACTTTTGGTAGAGGGTGACATTTGATCGGGGAGAGGGAACGGTAAATAGCTGGCCAGGAAAAGGCGTGGCAGTTTATTGAGTGGAAAAACAATAGTTTCATTGGAGCGTTGTCTACTGTAAGTTGTAATAATTTCCAAAGATGAAGCTCTTGAATTCTTGGCATGGGGGTCAAGATCTTATCCCTTGAGAGGGAGAGCAATCATGAATGGGATTTGAGCAGAATTTTAAGTAGAGCCGAGCTATAGGAAGCAACGTTTGAAATAGATTAAAGGGGGAAAAAGGACGACCCAGAGAAGTTAAACCAGTCCAGGAGTCCACGTAAGAAAGGGTAATCTGAACACAAATGTTGCCAGAGAAAATACAGAAGGGACACTTGGAGAGAGCCTTCACCGTTTGTGTGTAGGGCATGGCAGCAGGTCTGAGGTTAGTGTCTTGCAGTTTTACTTAAACTGGTTCAAGAACTGTGTTCATTTCTCTCAGATCGTCTGATTTAAGTTACATGGCCTCTCTGAAGCTGGTTTCCCAGTGGCTGTGATTCCTATGTGGTGCTGAGGAAGTGACAAAGGTATTAAATGGGCCGAGCGAAGGAGTGGCTACACAGTGCTTGATCCATGTTAGATACTCAGTTCTGTTTCTTTGCTAGGGGAAGAAAAGTTTCAAGCTACTTACATATTCAATTCCACTTTCATCTCATGGAGCTTGCAGATTAAGGAACGTCTAACATTCATAGCAGATTTAACAATACAGTTAAAGTTCCAAGTTAACGTTACATCATCCATCTTGTGCATGTATTATTGCATATAGTTTTCACACTTGGAGATAGGTACTATTTAACTGAATTGGAAACTTAGGGCCACAGTAGTTCAGAAATTGCCCATGGTTATGTAACCACAAAAGTAAAAAGCAAGGCCATGACTCAGGCCCACCTCGGGGTCAAAGCCAGAGGTGTAGAGTCTAGGGATTAAATTTTGCACCAGATCATTCTTTGTTGTGGAGCCTGCCCTGCATAGGATGTTTAGCAGTTTCCTTGGCCTCTACTTACTGCTTGCCAGTAGCATTTTCTCTCCTGTTTTGTGGAACAAAAATGTATACATGCATTGTCAGGTGTCTCCTCCAGGACAAAATCACCTCCTGTCAGGAGCCATTTTCCACTCGGTGCCATGGTGCACACTTGTAATTAACCCCAGCAACAGAGGAGGATCACAATTTGGGGGCCAGGGGCAGCCTATGCAACTTACTGAGATCCTTCTGGATATAAAAAAGGCTCAGAGTGTGCAGCTGAATGGTAGAGCACTTGCCTATCATGGTCAAGGCCCTGAAGTCAATTCAGGGGGGAGGGGAGCTCCTTTATCATTTAAAAATTCCACTATAAATATATACCTTCTGAAGTGCATTTTAAGGATTACTAGCATTTTCACAGACTGAGTGAACTTTGTCTTTTGTAACATGCCAGATGAGGTGACCAGAAAAGGCTTTACTGAATATGTGTATTTGAACTGCTTTAAAAAGTTGGCCAGGATTTTGATGAGTAGAGATGCGATTGGGGAGCAGTCAGACCATTGTCGCCAGAAGGGAGCCAGGTCTCAGGCTGTGGAGGGCTTTGAAGAAAAGGCTGACACTTGGACTTCATTGCTGAGGCACTAGGAGTCATTTAAGCCTTTGGAACTGACAGGGGCTGCTTTGGGGGAAAATAAGGATTAGCTGGGGCTGGGATTTAGCTCAGTTGGTAGAGCACTGCTCTGCAGTCTCTCAGGTCCTGAGTTCAATTCCTAGCACCGTAAAAATGGGAGAAGGACCTGGCAATCCTGAAAAAGTCAGCCATTGAAAACCCTATGAGAGTCACTATGAGTCAGACACCAACTCGACGGCACCTAACAACAACAACAATAACGAGGATTAGCTGGCTGTGCTCAGAATCTGAAGGTTAGGAGATAAGAAAAGAGATCTTGGGATTCTGCACAGGCCTTTGGGTCTGGGTTGGGTTGGTGATGGCAAGATTAGAAAGGAAATGGCACTTAAAGGAAATAGGGTCCTAATTACATGTGAGAACAGAGAAGGATCTTTTCATGTTCACCTTGGCCTAAATTTTAATGGGATGGGAGAGTTATGAAAGTTGTTCGCTATAACTAATATCTCTGAGTTCCAGGAATTTCTCTGCAAATTCATGAACCTGTGCAGATGTTATGAGGCTATTGTTTATTTTCCTAGAGTGTAGAAATCAAGATCTAAGGCATACTTGGATAGTAACATGAGCATCTGAATCTATTTTAAGAATTGGATGCTTGGCCCATTTCAGTATTGAAGCTCATTGGCTTAGGGACCCTATAGTCTCTGACCTCACAGAACTTCCACCTGACTCAAAGGGGAACAAAACATGAAAAATTAGAGGCAGCACTTTCAAAAAGAGTATCATAAGCCATAACACTTTTAATAGGTGAAGGGTACGCTTTCCCCCTTATTATTTAAAGCCTTTAAAGCGGTATTTTGTTGAGATTCTTCAGGCGCATAGCACTAAGCTGTATAATAATTTGCTTCAAAAAGCAGTATTTGGAGCCGGGTGCAGTGACACATGCCTGGAATCCCAGCGCCTCAGGAGGCAGAGGCAGGAGGATCGCAAGTTCAATCAGAAGTTACGCAGTCTGCATAACTTAGCAAGACCCTGTCTCAAAAACTAAAAACATGGGCAGGAGTTGCAGCTCAGTGGTCCAGCACTTGGAAAGCATGCGAGCGCAAGGCTCTGGGTTCAACCCCCAGTACCACAAAAAAAAAAAAAAAGAAAGCACTATTTGGCTTATTAAGGAGTTGTGTTCTAAAAGCATATAACCTAAAACAGAGCAGGCTAGGTGCCATGGCCAGCCAACAAAATCCTGTTTTATCCACAATGTAGCTGAACCATGGTGCTTGATGTTTAGATTATTCTCTCTGGAACCAGAAACTGGAAGGAGAAGAAAGAAGAAAGTTTTTTGCCCACTTTCCTGAGCAGCAAGGCAAAGTGAATTTTGGCATTTCTCTTATTTGCCAAATTCTCTACTTCTTTTCTTTTGCCCCTTAAAAAATAATTTACACCTGTCACTTAGTAGTTAAATGCAGTGAGAAGAAATGCCAAATAACTTAATTGTTCTAATTTTTCTGACTGCTAACTTTGTAATTCTAATTGGAATTTCAGACAGGTGTAAGATTTTTAGGACAAGTGAATAATCAGGTTAAAACTGCCACTTCCTGCATTATTGTTGTTGTTGTTAGGTGCTGTCCAGTCGGTATCCGACTCATAGCGACCCTCATAGGGTTTGCAATGGCTGACTGTTTCGGGATTGCCTTCGGAGTGGATTACCAGGTCCTTCTCCCATTTTTGCGGTGCTGGGAATTGAACTCGGGACCTCAGAGACTGCAGTGCAGTGCTCTACCAACTGAGCTAAACCCCAGCCCACATTTCCTGCATTAAACACCTGATTATATGAGTTCTTGGCCACTGTTTAGAACTTTACTTCTTTGAAAGATCAATCTTTCTTTAAAACTTTGGTAGGCAAAGGTGTGCCGTCTGTGTATGGGTTATGTGTTGGCTCCAGGAGTATGTTTCTATAGTAGACAGTAGTATTAAAGGTGTTGCGTGTGTGCAGTTGGATTCTATAAGGCCTGTTGGTCAATGTCTGTGTTCTTAGCTGTTAAATGGGCTGGTGAAAGAACCTGTCTCCTTGATAGGTTGAGGATTAAGTGAGATGACAAGAAGCCCTTGGTTCATTTTTCTTTTTACTTTTATTTTTTCCCATAGGAATTAGCTGTTAAAACTCACAGTTATAAATGTTATCACACTTAGATTTATTGTTGTTGTTGTTAGGTGCCGTCGAGGCGTATCAGACTCATAGCCACCCGCATAGTGTTTTCAATGGCTGAGTGCTTCGGGATTGCCTTGGGAGTGGATTGCCAGGCCCTTCTCCCATTTTTGCGGTGCTGGGAATCGAACTCGGGGCCTAAGCGACTGCAGCGCAGCGCTCCACCCACTGAGCTAAATCCCAGCCCAAAGCTAAATCCCAGCCCCACTTAGATTGAGACCTGTTTATACCCTCTTCAGGGGCTGGGATTTAGCTCAGTTGGTAGAGTGCCACTCTGCGCTCTCTTGAGACCCTGGGTTTGATTCCCCAGCATTGCAAAAATGAAGGATATGGCAGCCCACTCCCAAAACAGTCAGCCATTGAAAACCATATGAGGGTTGCTATGAAAACCCTATGAGGGTTGCTATGAGTCGGACACAACTTGGTGGCACCTAACATGCACATACCTTCTTAAACATAGAAGTTTCTAGAGGATAGAAACTATATCCTAAGTGATTTTTGTAATCATCTGCTGTGTGCTTTTAGCTGTGGAAGTTATATGTAACTAAATATTTGCTTTTTCTGTGTTCCGTTTAGTCTCACATAATGGCTGCAAAAGCTGTAGCAAATACAATGAGAACGTCACTAGGACCAAATGGTAAGAGTCTAACAATCTGTATTTTGTAACAAAAGTTTAAATCATAGAATAGTCAGTATAACCTCTTGAGGGGAGGAGGTATCCTGGTACCCAAGCATAGCCAAAATATTTTAGTGTACTCCAGACTTAAGTATGGTTTTAATTATAATATATATGTATATACAATTGTAGATCAAGCTTTTTTCCCTCAGTTCATTTCATTAGCATTTTCCAATTCATGCCTATTATCTTTTGAGATTTATACTATATTTAGTGATGCTCTGGATTCTTTTTCCATTTCTCTACTGTTAGTCATTTAGATTGTTATCAATATGTTGTTTTAGCTTGTTGTTGTTGTTGTTGTTAGGTGCCGTCGAGTCGGTATCCGACTCATAGCAACCCTCATAGGGTTTTCAATGGCCGACTGTTTCGGGATTGCCTTGGGAGTGGATTGCCAGGCCCTTCTCCCATTTTTGCGGTGCTGGGAATTGAACTCGGGACCTCAGAGACTGCAGCGCTGCGCTTTACCCACTGAGCTAAATCCCAGCCCCTTGTTTTAGCTTAGCCAATCTAAAAATGTCTTCATGCAAATATAATATTTGTTGAATTACGTGTTTCTAGTAGATTACATAGATAAGAACTGGATCAAGAGATTTAACTATGTAAGTAGTTCTTGGGATTTTTTTTGCCCAAAGACCTTCTAAACATCGATGTCTTTGTAGGGCTGGATAAGATGATGGTAGACAAGGATGGTGATGTGACTGTAACTAACGACGGTGCCACCATTTTAAGCATGATGGATGTTGATCATCAGATTGCCAAGTTGATGGTTGAACTGTCCAAATCCCAGGATGATGAAATTGGAGATGGAACTACCGGAGTGGTCGGTAAGAAAAGACGAAGTACCCTTTCTGGTTTAAGAGGTGCTGAAGCGCAATAACAAAGCTACTCTGAGTCGAATCACGAGGAAACAGTTGGACAAATCCATTTTGAAGAACGTGCTACAAGACAAGTGGTCCAGAATTTTTTAAAACTGAGGGTCAGAAAAGAATGAAAAGGAGACGGAGGGAGTTAAGCAATGAGAAGACACAGCCAGCTGTAACGTATTATTTTTGACTAGGGCCTGGTCAGTTTGTTTTTTAAACTGTAACGGATGTTTGCGACAAGGGGTTTGCTTATGGGTTATGTGTTACTTAATAGTATTACATTAGTGTTCATTTTCCTAAGTGGACAGTTACATTGCAGTTGTGTAGGAGATGCTTTGGTTCTCAGCTACATGCCAAAACAGGATGATGACTACCTTCACTGCTGTTGCTAATTCCCGAGTAAACAGAAAAAGGGTGTGTGCATCTGCAGAGAAAATAATGACAGAATTTTCATTAACCTGGTATTCATTTTGCTGTTGGAATTTTTTTTCCTAAGGACTTGAATTGTTTACAATCAGAAATTGGGGAAGAACAAAAAGATAAATTTCTTAAAGGCTGCCATTTCCGCAGCTGATTTGAATACGTTTATGCGGCAGTATTTTTTGGGTGCCATTGTGTCTCAAGTACCCATCTAGGTATGCTCGGAGAAGACCAGATTTAAAACAAAACAGAATTCATGTGGTGCCACAAATGAGGGAAAGGGACGGTTGGTGGCGGGGAATAAAGAGTAAGTGAACTTGTCAGTCCTCTTAATGCCAGGGTGATTTTCATGAGTAGAAGTCCCTGACCCCAGGAACTTAGTAGTTTTTTCTCCTTTAAAGATGTTCTTGCATTGCATGGTTTAGTTATTTTTTTCGTATCACTGAGGATGAACATTATAAGGGGAGACCTATTAGACCTTTGGTAGAACTAAAATGGGAGTGAGGGGCTCCCTTTCAAAGGTGACCCTGGCTTCTGAGATGAGGTCCAGCTTGATTCTGGAACTTATTTCCAGGACAGCCTCTCAGTTACATTGATTGTACCGCACTGAAAAGTAACTCTTTGCTGAACTTGATCGTCTACTGTGTTGCCCGCAGTTCTGGCTGGTGCTCTGTTGGAAGAAGCCGAGCAGTTGCTAGATCGAGGCATTCACCCAATCAGAATCGCCGACGGCTACGAACAGGCCGCCCGCATTGCTATTGAGCACCTGGACAAGATCAGCGACAGTGTCCTTGTGGACATGAAGGACACGGAACCCTTGATTCAAACTGCAAAGACCACACTGGGCTCCAAAGTGTGGGTGTCACATCAGTAATGTTAAGGTTAAACATTTGTAGAGGAAGACTGTGTCTAAAACAATGTGACGACTGGTGGCTTTATTGATTTGATGAAGTTTCTGTTATTTTGGTGTTGCCTTTATTTTAACTTGGATATAGATGCATACATCTTGGTTTTCAGCTGGAAGCTGAATTTCCCAGTTCTGTTTGTAAAATATGTAGTCCTTTAATTTAGTAAGACAGGCTGCTTTGAAATCACCCAAAAAGGATCCTGCTTGAGGGTTCTGTTAATTTTCATAGCATTTCTTCCTATTATTTGCTAGAACGTCTTTGAGGGGAAAGAGTTACACTTTTCATTCATTCAGAAAGCAAGCTTACTGGTCCAAAGTTTTAATTTAGTAAGAAGGAACAGTCTTAAAGTTGATTTACCATGGGTTTTCAACATTTGCATAATATCTACTATTTGCAGGCTCACTGATGTCATTGAGGCAGAGATGCCCTCTGGAGATGAACAGCCTCGGCCAAAAGATGCACTTATTTTGAGCAGTGCTAGAAACTTAGTAATCCATTGCTGTAATGTGGCATAAAAATCCAATATAAGGAGCTTTCTTACAGTTTTTAAAATTGAGAAATGTAAGAAATGTTTTAATTTTTAGCGTGTATGCATGGTACCTATCACTGAGTTGTAGCACAAAGGAGGAAGTGGTCTCAGCACAGAGGGTTCATGCAGGAAACGTATCTATTACATTCTGTCCTAGAGGGAAAGACTCCCACAGCAGCCTGAGTAGAAGCAAAATTCTTCAGTGGCACCTGCTGTCTTGTGACTGGGTTTCAGCTGAAACTGGCTCATGGCCTCATGTCACGACTACACTGTTTTTTCATGGAAGAGAAGCATTCCTGTTATGAAATGCACAAATCTTTATTATTGCTTTATAAGTTGACCTGTATACAAGTCTATAAAACCCAAGTGTATATAGTATGTGTTTTTTTCAGAAGGATGCTGAAATTATATGGTAGTCACCAAATATATCCACTGTAAAGCAAGATACTGTAAATCACTTAATGAAGACACTAGCAACATTTTTAGTGTCATGGTTCTCTTCTGGATACATGGGATGCCCGACACTATTTCAAATGTTAGATTGCCCTGTGGGCTTTCCAGACTATAAATTTATTGAGCAGTCTTCAAATGTTTCACACCTTAGATTTATTACTTTTCCTGAGTGATTTATTTCCCATTCTACTTTGAACTTACCAACGATAGTATTTCTCTCTCTCTCTCTCTCTCTCTCTCTCTCTCTCTCTCTGTTTTTTTTTTTTTTTTTTTTTTTTTTTTTTTTTTTTTTTTTTTTTTTTTTTTTTTTTTTTTTTTTTTTTTTTTTTTTTTTTTTTTTGTGGTACTGGGGTTGAACCCAGGGCCTCACACTTGCATGCTCTGCAAGTGCTGGACCACTGAGCTGTACCCCCTGCCCATTTTTTTAACTTTTTCTCTTTTTTTGAGACAGGGTCTCACTTAATTATGTAGACTGCCGCTGGTCTCAAACTTGTGATCTTCCTGCCTCTTCCTCCTGAGTCACTAGGTTTACAGGCCTGCGCTACTGCGCCTGGCTAACAATAGTATTCTTTAACTAGTACAGTCTTAGGAAAATTTTCTTTCCATGTTAGAGTGTATTATGTACATTCCTAGTGGAATGAATGATTTTCAGTCAGTGAAAATAAAGGTATAATTTTTCTGCATCCAAATTTATGGTCCCCTTTAGGGTCCATGGATCTTAGTTGAGAATCCCTGCCCTAGACTGTTGAAAATGCAGGTTGCGATGGTGCTCCTTTCTAGAAAATGGAATGTCGTTAGTTTTGTGAAATTACATTTTATGGCAGTGTAAAGTAACACTTCATAGTGGGTTCTCTTTGGTTGCAGTAATTGTGAAAAGTTCTGTGGTGTTTTCATCAGGGTTAATAGCTGTCACCGACAGATGGCCGAAATCGCTGTGAATGCTGTCCTCACTGTAGCAGACATGGAGCGGAGAGATGTTGACTTTGAGCTCATCAAAGTGGAAGGCAAAGTGGGCGGAAGACTGGAGGACACCAAACTCATTAAGGGCGTCATCGTGGACAAGGATTTCAGTCACCCACAGATGCCAAAAGTAAGTCGTTGCCTTTCACAGCCTCACACTAATTTTCACGTCTCCAATCCATCAATTATTCTTATTTTCCCCACAGAAAGTGGAAAATGCTAAGATTGCGATTCTCACATGTCCCTTTGAGCCACCTAAACCAAAGACAAAGCACAAGCTGGACGTGACCTCTGTGGAGGACTTTAAAGCCCTTCAGAAATACGAGAAGGAGAAGTTTGAAGAGATGATTCAACAGGTCGGTTTCAATGTAGTCCCCAGGGAAATTTAAACTCCCAAGGGTGTGGTTGGTTAGGAGTGGTGAGTTACCACCTGGAGATCGTGTCGTGTGGCTACAAATAACATGCAGCGTAGCCTGTGTTTGGTTGTAAGACCTAAGAATAAGCACACAATGGGGGAAAAATCAAATGATGTAAAAAGGCGTAAAGGGGCAAGAAGTCTAACTTTGTCTTTAAAAGGTCTCATGTTTAGGATACCCAGAGAGTTGGCACCATTAGCCAGAGCCCTGCTTCCCATAGTCTTGGCTCTCTTGAGACCTCTGCATGTAACCTGGAGAAAGGAGTTGTGAAGTAGCAGGAATTAAATCAGAGTGCACTCGTGGTAGCCCCAATTCTTTGTTCAAATACTTATAAATGCCTGAGTGTTCTCCCTCTGGCTGTTAGGATTTCAAGTGTGCGTGTTGTCTGATGTAGCTGTTCCTCTGGGGGGAGTGTGTCCTTAGGACTTGAAGGTAACGAAACAGGAGTGAAGTGGTGATTAGAGCGTTATTTATCATAGCAAACCAACCGGAAGCTTTTTCTTTTGAAGACTTTTTAAAGTCTGTTCTTAGGGAAGTCACTGAATTTATTCCTTTGCAATGCACTTCATTGTGCCTGCTACGTACCAGACACTGTAATGGGCGCTAAGCCAAAACCACCTTCAAGGCACTGAATATGTGAGGGTGGATCAGGCGGTGCTTGAGACACTGGTCAGAGGACACCTCTCTGGGGAAATGAGACTGCAGCGTCTGGGTGAGAAGCCTTCTGGGTCTGGGCGGGCTGGGGGTGGCCCTAGGCAGGGACAGCCAGCCTGAGGGGTTGGAACCTACTGACAGCATTGTCTGCGCCACAGGGTGGTCGGGGGAATGCTAGGTGAGGTGACTGAAGGGTCAAGGGTGTTGGTGGCTCCTGGTGGTCATTTGTAGGTTGCTGAGAAAGGAAAACAGGAGTGGTGATAGGGCTCAACACTGAAACTTAAAGAATGAGAGAGACCCAAAGAGGGGCATTGTAGGCCACTGTGAGAAACAAGGATTCTCCTATTTTGAGCTCTTGAGAGAAAAAAATAACCACCGTTTGAGGAGAACCACCAGAGTGGGGGTCAGTTCTCAGGTACCAGCCAGTGTTTGCGCACAGCAAGAACGTGACGGAAACATTGCCTACAGAGTCCTGGAGCAAGGAGAGAGAGACACCCAGAAAGTAGTAGATAGCGTGGAGCCTCGTGGAGATGGTCCTCCAGCCACGTGAGGCCTAGTGCCATAATCAGCCACAGGTGGCCACCGCAGGAGCAGTTGCCCACTCCAATCAGTGCCTTCTTGGGAAAAGGCACTTGGCCGTGTATGTGCATGGTGGAATGAGTGCTTCTTGCTAGAAGCAGGATTGCTAATCCCAGTACTTGGGAGGTGGCAGCAGGAGGATCCTGAGTTTGGGGCCAGCCTGCGCTTCATAGCAGGACCCTGTCTCAAATAAATAAATAACAACACAAAAGGCAGGATTGTTGGCCTCTTTGGGCCCCTCAGCTAGTCTGTATCTGTCGATCTTCAGAGTACCATTCACTCAAGAGAGATCAGCAAGAGGCAGAGGAATTTGTGTCGGAACATTTTGGTTTCGTTTCAAACACAAAGATGAAAACACTCCATAGGTATTTATAATAAGACACAGCTGTTTCCATTTTGCATCACGGTAACAGTGGAGTCCAGCATGAGTTACTGATTGTGGTTTTTGTAGTTTGGAAGGTGAAATGACTTCCCATTGATACATATTCATTATTTAGAATTTGGAACTGGCAGAAAAATAGACGCACCTGTATTTCCTTCTTTTCTGTGCTTTTCCTGTGTAAATGCACTCGCCGTACACACCCACCTGTGTATCCCCTGTTGTGTTGAAACGCTATCACATAGAATAGACACCTGCCCTTTATTAATGTGGTTGCGGCATTTCTTTTCCCAGATTAAAGAAACCGGTGCTAACCTAGCAATTTGCCAGTGGGGCTTTGATGATGAAGCAAATCACTTACTTCTTCAGAATGCTCTTCCTGCAGTTCGCTGGGTAGGAGGACCTGAGATTGAGGTAGGAAGCCCCACGTGAGGAGCCCTCTTGGACATGGAGTCGGGCCTGCAATGCACGTTGTGTATTATGGGGCTACTTTGGTGGCACTTGCCTTAAACAACCACGTCATGCCAAAGCTCCAGAGGTTAGAGGAAGGGGATCCAGCGGGGAAGAAAGGGCTAGAACCTTACATTGTTTGAATAGCAGTGCTGTGTATTTCTGGCGTTCCATGGCATTTGAAATGCTCTCCAGAGGCTTCTCACTTAGCTCTCTTGGGGACTTTGTGAGGCAGGAGGGTGCTCGCTTCGGCAGCACATACACTAAGTGAGCCAGGAAGGCCGGTACTCTGCCCTTTGGTGACAGCTGAATACCAGCAGCCCTCCCAAAGGCTGGACCCATGCGCACTGCCTCAGTCCATAGCCTGCTGTGGGGCACAGGGAATCCACAAACAGCAAGGGCTACAGAGGGAAGACAGGGCATCCCACACAGGGATAGAGCCAAGCAACAACCATACCAAGAGTCAGACCAAGATGCCCAGCTCTTCGGAACCCGTGTATCTAGTGAGGCTTTTGCAACGAGCCTTACGTTTTGTTTGCCTGTGTTGGTGCAGCAATGCTAGTCAACAGGGTGGTCTTAGGTTAGGTTTGGCTCATCGGGTATTGAAAGATCCCCAACCTTCACTAACCCTGTCTTCATCCTTCTCCCTGACCCACCCCGATTAGCTGATCGCCATCGCCACAGGAGGCCGGATTGTCCCTCGGTTCTCCGAACTCACAGCTGAGAAGCTGGGCTTTGCCGGTCTTGTCCAGGAAATCTCATTTGGCACAACAAAGGACAAAATGCTGGTCATTGAGCAGTGTAAGAACTCCAGAGCTGTAACCATTTTCATCAGAGGAGGGAATAAGATGGTAAGAAGGCAGTTCTTTGTCGTGCTTTTTTTCAGATTTTCGTTCATGGTTTGGCTTTTTTGCCCACAGTACATTTAACTGAGATAAAGTTACCATTTTAAAACATGGCTTTTCTCAGTAAGCAGTGATGTATCATAGTATAAAATGACTGAAGACCAGACGGGTGGTGGCACATGCCTGTAAGCCTTAGGATGTGGAAACAGGAGGATTATGAGTTCAAGGCCAGGCTGAGCTACATAGCAAGACCCTGTCTCAAAAAACTAAGACCTGGAGATGTATGTGGCTCCGTGGTAGAATGCTTGCATAGCAAAGAACGGAGTTCAGTCCCCAGCACTACAAAAATAAACAAAATGATATCAATTATTTCAATTTTATAACCCACCCTCTGTATTTGTTTTTAACCAAGACAGTTTTAATAGGGGCTGTTATGAATATTGCCAGTACCCAGCAAGCACTTTGACTAAGCCAGAGATGCCAGGTTTGGGGGCTCTAAAATGAATCTTTATATAAAATTTCTCCCCAGATCATTGAAGAAGCAAAACGATCGCTCCATGATGCTTTGTGTGTCATCCGGAACCTCATCCGTGACAATCGTGTGGTGTATGGGGGAGGCGCTGCTGAAATATCCTGTGCTCTGGCAGTTAGCCAAGAGGCAAACAAGGTAAAGGACACAGCAAGGCTCAGAACTCAGGCCAGACACTGGCGTGTGGAGGATGTGTAGCTGCAGACCAGATCAGGGCGCTAGACTCTGAATGAACAGAATCATCGTGAGGTTATCCAGTGGCTGTCTATATAAGTACGTTCATTTTCACGTTGGCGTACTCAAATTCTGGTCGCCATAAACTAGCATTCCTCGGCCATTTTCAGCCATTCCAAATCAATCTAAAAATAAAGCAGTGAGAACTGCTTTGTCCTAAGACATCCTCTCAAACATGTATTTTATATCCTCATTCTGTAGTGATCTCTTAGTGTTCCATTAAGATTAAAAATAATCGGGACAGCTTACTCCGAAACTCTTCATGAGTTGATTTTTGGAAGTATGAACCTGGAACTTGCTGTAGGGTGGCAATGTTTGATTGATTGGTTTGGTGGTGGTTTTTTACCAAGTGCACTCACTGCACCCCTGTGCCCTTCCAGTGCCCGACCTTGGAGCAGTATGCCATGAGAGCTTTTGCAGATGCGTTAGAGGTCATCCCCATGGCACTTTCTGAAAACAGTGGCATGAATCCCATCCAGACTATGACTGAAGTCCGAGCCAGACAAGTGAAGGAGATGAACCCTGCTCTTGGGATTGACTGTTTGCACAAGGGCACGAATGGTGAGGAGCCGTCATGATTCCTTGTGTGGGGCTGTTTCTGTTTATGATGAATGATTATATACTGTATTGATCTGAAGTACAATACGTGCTGAGAGATTATCGTCTCTTGTCAAATACTTAAACACATTTTGAGTGTTCAGATCCTGGGTTTTAGAATGTTTGAGTTGATCGTTTACTTTAGGAGTTGGTTATTCCTAGCAACATAAAATTCATTCTAGTAACAATGAACTACAGTATGGTATTTCCAAAGATGACCTGTTTTAATATCTGATTTTAGAAAATCATTCCTGTCTTTTTTTTTACACAAATGTCAGAGGGATATCCAGAGTTCTGGATATCATATGAAACAGCTCTGAAATGGAGTTTCAATTTACAGTTTACCCTGTCTTATATGCAGTAGTTATGGGGTGTTATAAATTGATATGCTGTAACTTTCGTAGCTACTTTTGTCATTCAGCTACTGGGCCTGAAGGAGAGCTATAGCTTATTGAAACTTTGGTCCCATGATTTCTGTGCCGATAGGCCTGTCATGGATTCCTCTAGTCTGTCTCAATCACAGACTTTTGATAGTTGTTTTTTACTAGTGGTGTGAGTATGTTCTGTTGCTGCTCACATCCCAAAGATTTTAATAATAGCAACTCTTTGTCAGCCAAGTATTTCATGTTTTTGACTTAAAGACCTGTCCATGCTGAGATTTAGCATTACTAGGAAATACTTCACATTTCAGTTGCCTCCAGTGTTAGAGTTGGAGTGGGGATGTTTTGTGGGCTGTGGTGTCACTGATAAGTTTCTCCTTGTAGCTAATCATTGACGAGAAGTCCCTCCTCCAGCAACTCACTGTTAAGGACGGTCCAATTCCAGAATGTACTTGGAAGTAGTGAAATTATATTAGTCTAAAAATGAAATGGGCTGGGGTGTGGTTCCGTTGGTAAGAGCGCTGCTCAGTCCCCAGCACCACAAAAAATGGGAGAAAGATGTGGCAGTCCACTTCCAAAGCAATCCCAAAACAACCATTGAAAACCCTTTGAGGGTTGCTATTAGTCGGATCCATCTTGATGGCACCTAACAACAAAAATGAAATACAACCAACATTTGTGACCAATTGGCCTGCACAGTTTGTCTTGTTGGGTTTTATTTTAGAAGTAGGAGTTTCTGTCTTGCCCAGACTGGCTTTGAACTCCTGGACTCAAACAATCCTCTCCCCTCAGCCTGCCTATTAGCTGGGACTGTAGGCACACCCTGCCATGCCCAGTTGTGTTTCTTAAGGTTTACTGTAATTCCATACATTGCAACTGCCTATTATATGAAGTGTGTTTGATACTTGAGGATACTTAAT
This sequence comes from Pedetes capensis, assembly GCA_007922755.1. Lineage (NCBI taxonomy): Eukaryota > Metazoa > Chordata > Mammalia > Rodentia > Pedetidae > Pedetes > Pedetes capensis. The sequence goes on along the minus strand of VMDO01012110.1, from coordinate 4,619 downwards.
TTACTTGTATTTTTCAGATATGAAGCAACAACATGTCATAGAAACCTTGATTGGCAAAAAGCAACAGATATCTCTTGCAACACAAATGGTTAGAATGATTCTGAAGATTGATGACATCCGTAAGCCTGGCGAATCTGAAGAATAAAGAAAACATTTAGAATAAGATGTCATAGTAAGATCTACTACTGTGGTTAAATAAATTTGTGTCTTGTGATGCATCTACAGTTATTTATTATTACGTCCTTTTTCAGATACTGTAGATGCTATAATAGAAATAGCTGTTTGGTAACCATAGTTTCACTTGTTCAGAGCTCTGTAATTGCAGGGACACTATCTCACAAGCTTTTGTATTCATTAAAGAGATCTCTTTAAACAACCTTTATCTTCTCTCCAAGTTTCAGAAACATTCATTATAACATTAATTAAATGCTGCCATAGTTGAAGGGGTTTGAATATGATTTTTTCAACATAAGCTATAGATACTATCTTAGCAGCTTAAAAACATTGTGTATTCTCAGAGTTTATTTCCGCATTGAGAGGAATATGACATTGATCCTGCCTGTGGATATGGGTGGTCCCTTTGATTGTACAGACCTGTCAGATGAGTGTGTCTGCCACAGAATTTGGGGGTGAGGGGGCTCAAGTGCTACTTTGTACCAACATGGCTAGTAAGAGTATTACATTGCTGTTGAAACTAGGTTAAAGATTGAATCCTCACAGTTCCTTGAATTTGGCCCTGGCCGCATCCTGACCACACTCAGCTCATGTGCACAATCAAAACCAGCATGGGCAGCAGATGCTTAGAAGGCAGTTTAAACCCAATATTCTGTTGTTGAAAGGGTAAAACAAGTGGAGGTTAGTGTGAATTGTACAAAATAAGGAGCTTTCAGCTCTAGTGAGAAAAAATAACTTGTGAATGCCATATACAGGTAGACAGGTGTTAATTTTATTTACTAAGAAGGAGATATTGCCTGGTTCAAAGTCAAGAAAGGTGTGTATCAGCGCTGTATCCTTTCACCATACCTCTTCAATCTCTGCTGAGCAAATAATCTGAAAAGCTGGACTTTATGAAGAAGAATATAGCATCAGGATTGGAGGAAGACTCATTAATAACCTGTGTTATGCAGGTGACACAACTGCTGAAAATGAAGAGGATTTGAAACATTTACTGATGAAAATCAAAGAGTACAGCCTTCTGTATGGATTCCACCTCAAGGTTAGGAAAACAAAGATCCTTACAACTGGGTCATGCTAAATGGAGAAAAGATTGAGGTCGTCCAAGATTTTGCTTTACTTGGTTCTACAATCAACACCCATAGAAGCAGCAGTCAAGAAATCAAAAGACATTGCATTAGGAAAAGCTGTTGCAAAAGATGTCTTTAAACTGTTGAAAAATAAAGATGACGCATTGGAAAAGAAGGTGCACCTGAGTCATGCCACGGTATGTTTAGTCACATCACATGATTGTGAAAGTTGTACATTGAACAAGGGAGACAGGAGAAGAATCACTGCTTTTGAATTACAATTCCAGGGACAAATACTGAATATGCCATGGACTGCCAAAAGAACCAACCGATCTGTCCTAGAAGAAGTGCATCCAGAGTGCTCCTTGGAAGCAAGGATGGCTAGACTGCATCTTATGTATTTTGGACATGTGGTCAGGAGGGACCAATCCCTGGAGAAGGACATCATGTTTGGGAAAGTGGCTGATCATTGGGGAAAAAAAAAAAAGACCCTAAACTAGATGGACTGACACAGTGTCTGCCACAATGGACTTAAATATAAAAAAGATCATGTGACTGGCACAGAGGACTGTTCTGTCCTGCTGTATGTATGGTTACTATGAGTCGGACTTGATGCCATCTAACAACAAAGAATACTAGCAACAGTGATAGTCTTCACTATGGGCCAGGGGTTGATCTGAAAACTGTTCTCTCTTTCAGTTCTCCCAGTCCAGTAAAGCAGGTCAGTTTCTTACCCATTCACATCTCACAAGTGAGTTTGGATGATTCAGCATCTCATCACTGACTGGAAAGCAGTAGAGCGACGCTGGTCCAAACCATAAGGGTTCCCTGTCTCACCCCTACCCTGTTCTGCCCTAACATGCTTGTTTGTGGCTGCTTAGATTATCTAAAAGAATGTCTTGCTGGGGATCGTGATGGTAAAATTCACCTAGGAGCCCCCAGAGAGAATTGCGCAAGCAGAGCCTCTAGAGTTAAAAAACCGAAGCTTCCTGCCTGAATCTACCAAGTGCCATGTTCAGCGCCATGGGTCTGAAGACTTCGCCCAGTGAACTCAGACCATTCTGTTTTCTCTGATGCGCCAGTGCACTGAGTGTTTTGCTAAATACCCTGTGGATTTAGGCACAAGTGGTAGTAACCTTAAATTTTCGCCTCTGGACCTGCACTTGAATGTTGAAAGCACTGTTTGCACTACAGCCTGGGCACAGCATTAGAATGTAACTGTCACATTCACAGTCCAGTCAGGTCGGCCCAGATGGGGACAGCTAACGTCATTTTGCCACTCTCCATTTCTTGGTGGCCTACCCATGTGCTCTCTAGGCACTGTAATGGGAAGTGACAGGCCCAGCACATCCAGAGTTGTACTGACAGTCTGGGTAAGTGAATGAGATGTCCCAGGGTATCCCTCAGCAACTAAGTGTCTGTGGGGAACAGGCTGTGCTCAGGCTACTACTCACCCTTATGAAGAAGATTGACATTTGACAAGTGGAAAGAGTGGCTCACAAAAGCACCTTGTTAGGTGCCATCGAGTCAGTATCCGACTCATAGCGACCCTCATAGGGTTTTCAATGGCTGAGTGTTTTGGGATTGCCTTGGGAGTGGATTGCCAGGCCCTTCTCCCATTTTTGTGGTGCTGGGAATTGAACTCGGGACCTTAGAGACTGTAGCGCAGCACTCTACCAACTGAGCTAAATCCCAGCCCACAAAAGCACCTAGTGAGTTTTTACTTTTTTTACATAGTACATAGGGGTTAGCCCCAGGTCTTTGCACTTTGCTACCACTGGCCTGTTCCCCCAGCCCTTTGTTTTGTTTTGTTTTTGTTTTTGTTTTTACCTTGAGACAGGGAGAGTCTCATTAAGTTACACAGGCTGCCTCTGGCCTGAAACCTGTGATCCTACTGCCTCCACCTCCCGAGTTGCTGGGATTACAGGCGTGTGTCACAGGGCCCCCCCTTTTTTACAGTTTCACATTGCTTCAGCATCCACTATGAATCCAGTTTTCTTCCCTTACCAGAAGTTAGGCTTAGTCACCTTTGAATTTCCAGTGCCCCATCTCCTTGCCCAAGGTGGTCAGTCCAGACTTGCCTCATGTGACCATCTAGTGACCTCCTGCCTAAGGACCGCTAGATATGGCCTACTTGCCTTGCCCCACTGACCCTCACACCCTGCCAGGACCATGCAGATAGGCCACAGGGACCACTCAGTCACCATGTCACCCTATGGGACTCATGCCTGCTTGTGCTAAACCCACCAGTTAGAGTTCCCCACAAGAAGCCACCTGAGGAATTTGGACCCCACTCCACAGGTCCCTGTCACACTTTGTAGGGAATATTATGGGATAGCCCCAAGTAATAGAAAGGAGGCTTGGTTTGGATAGGGGCCTATCTAGTCCACCTGGAGGTCTGATCTAGGGCCTGAGGCAAGATGGCCCCCAGCGATTTGAATGTCACACCTAACTGGTTGCGCTCAGCCCCTCCCACCACTATATAATTGGCTGACTGCCATTTTGAGGTCATTACTATATCAGGACAGTGCACAGGACACTCAGAAGCCATTCCATCACCACGGCAGAGTCCTGCCGCCCCATCAGCATGGAGGTCAAGATCGCTGGACCAAGAGAGACCGCCTGTCCTCAAAGAGGCCACTCCATCGCAGGACAGAGATGGAGAACATCGGGAGCCAACAGCCGCGGAGGAGAAGCCGACCTACGTGGAGGACGTCCAGGGTGCTGGGAGCGGGATGGGCACCACCAGCAAAGCCGGAGCCCTGATACTTCTGCTACCCTCAAGGGCGGGCTTGAGGGCTTGATTGCCTTACAGCGGCTGTAGAATAAAATCTGTACTGAAGGCATCCGGAAGCCGTCAGTCCTTGACTCCGTCCGCCACACCTCACCAGTCCCCCCAGTGTGGGGCCCCGATATCGGACAGAAGAGGAGAGCTAGCCACTGCTCCCCACTGGCAGTTAGGTGGCTCCCCATTCCCATTGGCCCTGCAAGCCACGCCCTTGAATGTCAGGGATCTGTAACTAACCCACTTCGGTGGTTCTTGCACGTGTTCTGCTGAGCCACCTCCTGGCTCTCAACCACGGATGCACCTGAACCTAACTACTGATCGGGGCTTCCCTCAAGGGAAAGCCACTGGTGTGTGGCCATCATGGTAGGAGTGAACCGAAGCGCAGGTCAGATGAAAGTCCCGAGGACCCTGCCTGCAGAAACAAAGCTCCCTATGAGAGGGGACCCAGCCACAAACAACTTCATGCATTAGGCCACCCAGCAGGATAAGGAAGCATCCCATGTGCTGGGCACAGTGGCACGCGCCCACAGCCCCAGCTACTAGGGAGGCTGAGGCAGGAGGATTGCTTGAAGCAGGCGTCCAAGGCC